>OZ007576.1:49561231-49598800 GCA_963931925.1 Onchidella celtica
GCAATGATGAGTAACTTATCAGTATCACTTGTTTTTTCTGTCTGTTCGTTTTTGTATGTAGGAAAACTTTACAGCAAATACAACAACATGGATATTATCAAACCATCACCACCATCACCACCACCCCAATCACCACTATCACCACTATCACCACTACTACCACTACCACTATCAATACCACCATCTCCACCACCAACAACAGCAACAACAGCAAAACAACAACAACATAAAAAAAAACAACGAAACAAGCAAACCAACAAACCAACAATAGCAACATCATCATCATCATCATCATCATCATCATCACAAACAGCAGCAGCAACAACAACAACAACTACAACAAACCAACCAAATAACCAATACAAACAAACAAACTTGAGAGCTATCAGCAGCAAATGCTACCAGATTTCGTTATACTGTGCGCATAATGGAATGTAGCAAAGTAAGTAACTTGTCATTTGGCACATCCAAGAACTCTAAAAAGTTCCATTTTTTGCTTTAGCAATAATAATATCATGACAGATCGCAGTTGACAATATGGAGGGTTTGCAGATCTCATCCACAACCTGTCACTTTTTACAGTCTTCGAGAACAACAGCAAAGTATGATTTCGTCGGTTTTTACGACACACCGCAAAGCTGCTAAAGTGTAGAATTTCGCATCTGGGTACTCAAACTACGATGCCGAAAAAAGGGAACAAAATACTCGTAATCCTGAAAATTTGGGGATTTTATCGGATTCGCTAGCTTGAAAGAGGTCAGAAAAATGGTTCGTGATCACTCTGGTATTAAATCTGAGCGCCATCTGGTAGTGACGTCAAAGTATGACATTTACAATCTGCAATTCGGCGCATTGCAAGCCAAATGATTCTAAATATTGCAGTGTTATTGATGTGCACGAGTGCAGAAATGAGGAGATGCACCGACGTCCGGGTTGGCTATTGCCCTGGCTGTTATCTGTCGTTGCAGCTTATCAATCACTGATTAACAAGGGCCGAATTTTTCGTTGGTTGTTGTACTATTTTGGTTTTTAGTTTTCTACCTGCGGCTCGTCAACCCACCGTCTGTTACTTGCAATAAAATGCAGTGCCGTCTCTGTTTGTTTTTAGCTTGTTCTGCGAGTGTTTGTTTGAACTTCTGATTTACAACTCTGAGATAAAGGAACTTAAATTCGATAATAATTTGATCTTTGCTGCGTTCGTTTTGAGAGTTTCAAACAGAGCACTCACTGATACGACCGATAGATAAAGACAATGAAGTAATGAACTGCCAGTTATCTTCTGTAAATCAAGCTCAATAATTTTGTTCCAAAACATTCACTCTTTGTCCATGGCGCAGTTATTCAGTGGTTAGTAAAGAGTTTGCCTCGGAAGCGAGAGATTTCGTGTTTGAATGACGATCTGGGTTGAAGTTCAACCCCAGACTGTAATTTCTCGCCGGTATGAAGTGGTTAGAAGAAAGTGTTCGCCTCACGTATGAGAGGCCTCATGTTCGAATCACTCTCGGGACAGGCGTGCAAGCCACGTTATGTCTCCCAGGTATTCAGAGGTTAGTAGAGCGTTTGCCTTGCATGCGAGAGATCTCATGTTCGAATCACTTTGGGGACAGGTGGGTAGCCCACGTAATGTCTACCGGGTATTCAGAGGTTGGTAGAGCGTTTGCCTTACATACAAGAGATCCTGTGTTCCTGTGTTCGAATCACGCTGGGGAAGGGGTGCAACACATGTAATGTCTCTCAGGTATCCAGAGGTTGGTAGAGCGTTTGCCTTGCATGCGAGAGATCTCATGTTCGAATCACACTGGCAACAAGCGCCGTACCCCAATTACTGTAATTTCTGCCGGATATTCTCCAGAGCACTCGTCGGCAGCCTGACAGGGCCCCAAGCCTGGTCTTTGATCACAAACTCCCAATTGTGCTGAAAAGGGATGTCTATGATGTCCTTACGCGAACGTGTAAATGACTGTCAAAAGCACCAGGGATATTCCATCGGCTCAGTGCAGTGTAAGAAGTAATTACCGCCCTACTTGGAAATAATCACACCGTGGACGGAACCGACGATTGGTTCCCACAACAGTTTCTCAAGTTCCCAAATCATTGCATCTTCAGATCAGAGCAGGTCTTTTCATCTTCTTCAAAGTTTTATGGCATACTCAAAAGTAACATTATTTAGGTAACTGCTACACTATAGTGAGCTACACAAGGCAAAAGGGGGTAGTCATTATAATGTTACAGGCTCGCCTTTGTTGTTCGCATAAAAAGTAGACCGTTAACAAAAAAGATAATAACAACTGACACGAAACCCCAACGAAACAAAACATTGGTAAACAAAGAAAATTATTTACTGTTGTTACTTGAACGTATGCACCGGGAACATTTTATGCTACGGTCGCGCACGTATACGTACTTATCCCTAATCCCGTCCTTATCCTCAACCCTGAACGTTATCGAATCCTTAACCCTGCCCCCTTACCCTTTCAACCAAAAAAAAAAACAGGAGGAAAACGAAAACAAAATCTGAAAGAATAATTAATTAAGCCTGTTATTAGGAGTATTCCTGCAGGAGCTCTCGAGCTCTGGAGTCACAAAACGCTTTAAAATACGTACCCGTAGCGCAAAAAACTTGGCGGACGTGCGTACTTGTAACAACATTTGCCATCATTTTGAATCATAACTGCAACATACCACTTGTACTCACCAGGAGGCGACAGCGCGTCTGATGTTTGGCTTACGCAATGATAGACTCTGTTGGATTCCAACAATGGAAAATGAAATTTGAGCTGGTCTCTAAAGATGATGCTACATTTTTTATCGCTACCAGCGGGCACTTTTATCAGGCAGATCGACGGTCTACTCCTTTGTGGATATGACATTACGTGCCGGTTCCGGGTTAAGTACTCAAAATGAAATTTAGGGTCCGTAAGGAAAGCTGGCGTCGGGTTGTCGGTGTGGCGAGGAGGTGGATGGGTGGACGATGGCAAGTGCGTACGGAAGGGTGGGGGGGGGGCGGTGGGGTGGGATAGAAGAGTCATGCTGTTGGTTGATTGATTTTGGGTGTGTTTAGGGTGGTAGGACCTGAACTACAGGAGTTTTGTCAATGCATCCATCCATCCATCCATCCATCCACCCATTCATCCATCTAACCATCCATCCATCCAGTCATTGGTCCCTCCTTCCGTCCATCCATCCATCCATCCATCCATCCATCCATCCATCCGTCCATCCATCCATCCATCCATCCATCCATCCATCCATCCATCTATCCATCCATCCATTCATCCATCCATCCATCCATCCATCCATCCATCCATCCATCCATCCATCCATCCATCCATCCATCCATCCATCCATCCATCCATTCTGTTTGTCGATCCATACTTCCCGTCTATTTGTCTGTTCTGTCTTTCAGTCTAGAAATGATTCCCTGATCTCTTTGTGAATTTATCTAATTCAATTGTTTTCAATGCAAAATAAAACCCAGAAGTAATATCATAATGATACAGACAAAGTTCGGATGCCAGTGACGCCATTAACAAAAACAGTCTTCTTAAAAAGTAGATGAAAAGAAAGTCATTTAGGTGAGTTTCCTTACTGAAGCCTTATAAAACTACTTTCAACTTAGTGATATTCATCTCCCTAAACTAATGATTCAGCAGTTCATTCATAACGCACCGCCATAAAGTCAGTGCACCAGGCTGAAGTTTTGGCTATTTGATGTGACGTGATCAGTTTGTATTCCATAAATCTGCACCCGGTGACTCAGCGTCTATAGTTACCACACGTTTTTTTTTTTTTTTTTAATTTTGTTTTGTGTACTTTGGACAAGAAAAATATTGGCAACAAAACAAAAACGGAACCTTCAGTTGATGAACTCATGATAACTTCTTCTTCTTCTTCTTCAGCGTTCCAAGTCATGCTTTTAGTTTAGTGTGGGCCAGGAACTGGGTAGTCAGGTGAAGGTCTGCCTCACTGCCCCATAGCTTGATAACAATCATCTAGACACAAGAAGTCGTAAAAAAAAAAACAATATTATATTCAACTAGATGACCTACCGGGCAATGCCTGGAATAAACTATAATGTGCTGCCCCCCCCCCTTCTCTCATATAATAAAAGTAATAATCTAGGGTCTTGCTTCAGAACTCATGCGCACCAGAACACTATGCACCAAACTGAACGCTTGATACGGTCACTTTTTATGACGTGCACGATACTATACATTACGAAACGAACATGCAGATGTTACATAGCAATGAATATTGTTATTTTTTAAAAATACGTGCTTGAAGTAAACAACTTTTAATTATAGCCATCATCTTCCTTATCTCAACTGCCACCTTCCTGCCAAATTTAAGGCCTGGAGAGTGTATAGTTTGGTCAGTTAGTCATGCCAAAGGTTGCAAGTTACTGAAATATATAATAGATAGTATGGTATCGCGTTTGACTCATATTTGTAATGTGTATGGTATCCCGTTTGACTCTTTTTTTTTTTTTTGTCGGCGAACAGAAATGCGATACTGGCGTGTCTTCTTTTGAATTCTGTCCGCGGCTTACAGACAATAGGTTGTTAAAATATAATGACGCACGGGACGCTGTTACATACGATTACAGTGTCTTCATTTTGAGTCTGATCTTGAGTCACAGAGAATGTACATTAATTTAATGCATTAATTAGAATGAATCAATGATGACTCAGACGAAACTGAAATAGAGAGAGAGAGAGAGAGAGAGAGAGAGAGAGAGAGAGAGAGAGAGAGAGAGAGAGAGAGAGAGAAAGAGAAAGAGAGACAGAGACAGAGAGAGATACAGAGAGAGAGAGGCAGACAGACATGCACAGAGAGAGAGAGAGAGAGAGAGAGAGAGAGAGAGAGCGAGAGAGAGGGAGAGGGAGGGAGAGAGAAGAATAACGTAAAGTAAAATAAGATAAAATAGAATTAAATAAAATAAATCAAAAACAAACAAAACAGCAAAAATACTATGTATTTAATGCTATTGTCTATTAAGAGAGCTAATGAGTAATCCTGAAGCAAATTTGTTTGAGCAGACCTCATAACAACCAACATAGCACAGCACTTAGATCACAGGGTATCATGAATACATTTCGACACAAACTGTACGCAGTTCACTACAAACAGCGACGAATTCAGAATTTGGTTACACGATAATGGAATAGTCATTCTAGACTGGCTTCAAATATCATGTTATTTTCGTAAACTATTTCGTACTATTGCGGTCAAACTCAGGGCATGCATGTTATTCAACTTTCAGTACCACGTATATAATAGGTTCGTTTTATAATTAACTCGTCTGGGTAAATGGATGCCGTTGTACTAAAGCTGCGTTTTCATGTGTACAGAAACTTACACGGCAACGGAAAAAGTAAAAAAATCCACCAAGAAGTAAGAAGAAAGAGTGTTTCCGTGTGTGCGGAAACGGCATGTCCGTACGGATAAAAACGTTTCTTTTACTGTTTCACTACCGGTACTTGAAAGGGTTTTTGACGTTTCCGATGCTCTTTCCGTTTCCGTACACAATGAAAACACAGCCTAAGACTGTCCAAATAAAATCCCACTGTTTTCTCATGTCATTTGACTCAGTGGAAACCTGGCTCACCGCGCAGTCACCGATTTTGATCGACCGACCCGGTTGGATGGTGACGTCACGGCATTTGAGTTCCATCAAAGATACTAGAAACGATAAGATGGGACACTGTCTTCTTCACACCACTAAAAAAAAAACCGTGCACACAATTTGCGCGCTGATCGGGGGCGAGGCCGATGGCGCATAGTATGAAAAGAATGCTTGATATAATGGTAAATTTATGATGCAAAATTGTGACGGTGCTACTGCGACTAAAAAAAATAACAACAGAGTTTTCCTACAGCGATCGTGGTTATAATTCCACAATAAGTGACGTCAATGAAGGCCTATAGAGATAGCTGAACAGTGAACAAAATTAGAATTTTCCCTAATTAGCTTTGTGAAATACGGCAGTTTTCATGATTTCCGCGCGTTTGCCGCTAGATGGCGGTGCGAAATCTGTGCCAGCCATAAGCACTGGCTGTCTTATCTTATCAATGGCACTCTAGCCAACTAATTGGATTTCATTTAAACTCAATGTTGTGACGTCACTATCCAACTCGATCAAAATCGACTAATTTGCGCTGGGCCAAAGGTTATCACAAAGACTACCTAGTCATACATCTCATGTTACCTCATTACTGTTGACAATGGTCTATACGTGTGACTTGATGAGACAAAAAACAGCTATGCTCTTTTGGCAACATGGACAACGTAGTTAATTTCGAACACAGTGCAATACTTCGGTGCAGCAGTTCTACTAATGACAAAATGAATCATTTTTTTTGTTTTTGTAATTAATGTTGTATAACACGTCATACCTGAATTCTTTGGCACTTAAGCTTAAAGCATTTTCATGAGATGAGTACATACTTTACATTAATACTTAAATTGATTTTCAAAAATTATGTGGGATTTTTTTTTCTCTCTCTCTCTCTCCCTCTCTCTCTCTCTCTCTCTCTCTCTCTCTCTCTCTCTCTCTCTCTCTCTCTCTCTCTCTCTCTCTCTCTCTCTCTCTCTCTCTCTCTCTCTCTCTCTCTCTCTCTCTCTCTCTCTCTCTCTCACATATACACTTTCTGAAAAACACATCAGTATAAACTCACTGTCATTTCGTTTCAAGTTTCCTCTTGTTTGCTCATTCTCTCGCTGTCTCCCTCTCTCCCTCCGTCTGTCTCTGCCTCTCTTTCTGTATGTTTTTCTTTCTCCCCCCCCCCCCCACCCCACTAACTGAGCTGATCACCTGCTCATCCCAGCACGATGAACTTAAAGACTAGCTTGACAACTCACGCACGGCTGCACAAAATTAACACAATATAGCACATTATCTGCAGGCTCGTGGTGAAAACCTTCCCACAAAACGGGTGTTACTCATAACTGGGTGCATCTAACTATGAAATAGGCAGCCCACATATCTGCAACATCTGCTCTGAAGATCTGCTACACATCACCATCTGCCATGGCACCAGTTTATCCGTCAGCATACTTTAGTTTATTATCGGGCTGGGGCGAGAATTTAAAAGAAGCAAGCAGGGTGATCGCCAGAGAATTAAGGAAAATACTGACCGCTTCAAAATGGCATGTCTCGACCACTTCCTTTTAAAGTGGAGTCTGCGAGAACAGAAACATGAGATAATGATATGCTTCATTTTACCACCGAGTTCATCTGGGTGTCTTGTGTGGGGATCCCCTCACTGACACCGTGGCCGGGTTTCCATTCCCGGAAGTCCTTACAGATCGGCTTTAATGTTGAGGTCCGTACGGCAGCGTTTTATTAGCTGCATTAGTCCCTGTGCTTTATATTTTCTATGTTTTTATCATTCTCTTTCATTATCTCTTATACCCTCCCCAACCTTCATAGTTCCACCCCACAATTTTTTTTTCAATAGACTCTTTTCTTTTATTCTGAAACTCAGTTGACAACATTCTAAACTTAACTGATTCACTTTCAGTCAGTTTCTCTCAGAGAACAGGAGTTCTTATATTGCTCATTTTGAAAGACGGCGATCAGTGATATTATGGCTGTAAAGGAGATTTTGAGAAATGTGGTAAAATAGTTAAAATATATCCGTTCAAACCCAAAGAAATACTGGCGACAATAATCAAAAAAAGAAAAAGGTGGGTGACAAACCTCGAGAGACAAGAACTCGGTGTGGCCGGGGTTCTAGAAGATGTCAGGAAGTCATGAACTCGGTGTGGCCGGGGTTCTAGAAGATGTCAGGAAGTTAAAGACCGAAACATCTAATGAAAGAATCCACTCTTCCTCTGAATATCGTCATCTGTCTGCCTTCACCTAAGGAGTTTCTTACCTCAATGTAATTTTCAAAGACTAGTCGAAATAGAAGGTTTTCGGATGGACCGTTCAGAACGGCTTGCGGTAGTGAGTCAGTTAAACTGACAACGCTAGTGGAAAAAAAACCCACGGGAGGTCAAACCTGGCACAATTAGTGGCTTTTTAATTCTTTACAAAAACTGGTTGCAGGAAAATTTCCGGCAAAGAGCCAAAGTTGCAGGATGAAGTTCGTCAAGCCGTTGTTGAATTTAATTTCACGGTTTGTGGGCACGGGAGAAGCCAAGATCCGTGGGCGTACAATGAGCAATTGCTGGTCTATTTGACTGGTTAATGATGGTTTACGGAGTGACTATATTTGTGTCATGTAGCCAAATAAGGGGTTTGTTTGCACTGTGAATTGTTTGTCTTTTTTGTAAAAGTTCTGGCATTGGGGTTAGGCTTAGGGATAGGATTTGAATTGGTTAGCTAATTGGCCCGAACAAATTTTAGGTTGGCGTCATAGCCACAGTAATAATATCGTATTCGTATTGTTTGGCTTTGCAAAGTTCTAGTGTTCGGTTTATGGCTAGGATCAGGTTTGTAGATAACCAGTTAGCCACAACTTTTTTGGTTGGCGACATGGCCACAGCCACGTTCTCGGAAATAAGTCAGATGTTACTGCAAGAATCCTTTTGTGAGTGGTTTGGCTACAAGGCCCCAAAAGAAACCCTACCAATATTTTACCTTGGAATTGGACAGCATGCAAGGGCTCGTATTTATTTAGTGCGATTCATGTTCTACCTACATTCATCAGATAAGCCCAAGAATTTAGAGTGGCGCATGGTTGTAAATCCTTGTGGAGACCCGCATATCGTCAGTGGGCAAACAAATTGGTGTAAGTCCGTAATCTGTTATTCTGCATTGCATTGGTGATCTTTAGAACTGATTCGTCTGGCGACAGCTTTGCTAAACGGTTTTGTTCGCTTGCATCAAAATGTGAAAAAATTGAGATAGGCCATTTTATGGTGGCTCAAGGACGGTATGTCGGGCACAACATACACAAATGAATTTTACAAAGAACTAGCGTGCCTTTTTATCAATGTTATAAATATTATTTTGAATGTGCTATTGTCGTGGGTTATTGCAATCGGTCCCACTTATCTGCATGATATTCAACGATAGAATGGCATGTTTGCATTTGAAAATACGTTTCGTGATGATAAGTAGAAAAGAGGATTTGCCAAGTTCGTCGTAAAGAATTCACTTTGGATTTGATAAATGTGATAAAAGTTCTGTAAAAACATGCATGGATTTTTTGTTGTTGTAAAAATCAGACGTTTTTTGAGTCATTCAATGCTGGTGTTTGAGTAAAAAAAAAATCATTAAAATTTATAACTTTTAGATGGTAAATAAATATGTATATCGTCACTGCGCTGCGCTAATAGCATAAGTCAAATTTGGCACTTTTGAGATATTGAGAAAAAAACTTTCTTTTCCTGTCATTTGGTGACCTATGCCATTATGATTCTATAGGATTATTACATTTTCCTATTGGTACATTTCTTTTTCTATGATATTATCTGACAACCCTCATGCTCAGGAATGCAATGAACCGTCAGTCGCCTTTTTGGCATAAGTCTGACATAATATGCCATTATGATTTTATTGGATTTTTACTATTTCCGATTGGCGCATTTCCCTTTTCTATAATAATTACTATCTGATAACCCTCATACTCAGGAATGCAGTGAACCGTCAGTTGTATTTAGGCACAAGCCTGACATATGTCACAGTGATGTGGAGTCGGTAAAAAAAATTTCGACTCCGACTCCAGGCTTTTAAAAAAACACGGCTCCGACTCCGACTCCGACTCCAGGCTTTGAAAAAAGTCCGACTCCGACTCCAGACTTTAAATAAGTCCGACTCCGACTCCGACTCCGACTCCAGACTTTGAAAAAGTATGACTCCGCCTCAAGACTTTTAATATTGTTTTTGAAATCACTTTATCTGGTAGACAAACATCAAATATTTCATTTTTTCCCCCCACAATTCTACAAAAATAATGTTCACATTTTTAGATGTACAGGTTAAGTGTTGTCAGTAGTATTCCACGATGGCACAAGTCGATTATGCCTGATTTTTGTTATTTCAGCAACTTGGAAATTCTTAAAATATGCCTTCTGCCCTGGTGGGACCGTTGGTTGTTACAAGTCAAAAACATAAAAGCATTGACTTACGTCATTGTGGAATGATGCTGACGATACACCCAACATAGCAAAATTTACTCCAATTAACAACAAATTCACTCCAAAACAACATATCAGTTGACATGTTCAAAATTTAATTTAATCCAAAAACTGTTATTGTATTAAATTGTGCAAAAATTATATTAATGATAATTGCATAAAAAAATTTTTAAACTGCAGTTGTATTAGCACATTGACGCACATAATACATGTATTGACCAAACATAACATACAATATACAGTAAATTCTCCCAATTAAGACTAACCAAATTGTCAGACAAAAAGATTGGAAGGGAGGTCATCTTACTTCGGAGATCATTTAAAAAATAAATAAGAAAAATAACTTCATCGGGAGGTAGGTCTTACTTAATTCGGAGAGTTGTAATCGGGATATTTACTTTAACTATGTCAAGACCAAAAGTGTTGTAACTAGAAGGTGGTCTTCATTGGGGAGATCATTTAAATTTTAAACCTTTTGCAATTCTGAAATGGGTACGAGTGTATTAATATTTTCTTTCTTTTTTAACATGAATTATTTTATGGTTCGACTCCGACTCCGACTCCGACTCCAGCCAAAATTTATTTTCCCGACTCTGACTCCGACTCCGACTCCAGTCGAAATTAATTTTTCGACTCCGACTACGACTCCGACTCCAGGTGAACATACTTTTCGACTCCGACTCCGACTCCGACTCCAGGTGAACATACTTTTCGACTCCGACTCCGACTCCGACTCCAGCCAAATGTACCGACTCCTCGACTCCGGCTCCACGACTCCGACTCCGACTCCACATCACTGATATGTCATTATCGTAGAGAAGTGTCGATATAATTTACAATTCAATCTTTATAAAATCGTGCCTTATACACATTAAATAAGAACCTTTTTGTCACGCCGAGCTCGCATGCAAAGCTGTGTGGTATTAGAACTAGGACGTGTATGTCCGCACAACATGTTGTATGGATATGGACAGTGCATATCCGTACAACATGTTTACCAAAAAGCACCACTGGTGAAGGTTTGCTGAAACAAAACTTGGTATGGTGTTCACGAATTTAAAGTGACAACACATGGAATAGTCAGATGGACGTGGGGGCGTGAGGGTCTAGTCAGTTTGTATCAATGGGCGGTAGTCAGATTGACTAATCAGGCGAAAAGGGGTTGGGGTAGCCATTGGTGATCGACGTACACTCAAGTATATTATTAGCGCAGATCACGCAATCTCCGAGCAGAATTCGGATTGTTTTGCTACTAAGCCGATTCATATTTTTAGAAACTATGCAAATTAACAAGGTCAGTAATACAGTATTCCGGTGTGTGTTCTACGTCATCGAATTGTGTGCGTTGTACGGATATGCTTCCTTAGAACTAATGATAGCTCTCTGGGCTGGCCGAGGACATGCCTAAGTGGTCTAGTCCACAGCATCCACTCCGCTATTTTCACGGGAAAATGACGTATGAATTACTCGCTTTCCGTCTATAGCGATGACAAGTGGCGTGGAACGGATGCTGTGGACAAGTATGCAAAGTGTTCTACTTTTTCACACATTATTTTCCGTAAAAATAGAGGAGCAGAGCGGATGCTGTGGACAAGATCACTTAAGTGGCAAAGTGGCTTTTCCTGAAATGTGTTTTTACTCTGTATCGACTGCAGCTTAGATGTATTCTGATATTACCCTCGGTATGTAAGCTACCTGGTAGTCCAGCCACACTGATAGCTATACTGATATATAGTTATCTGAATATACACAGACAATGTTTTGTGAGCTTGATTAAAACCGATCCCGTGGACTGGTCAAGGTCAGAATGATGTGCTTTCCAAGTCAGAAACCAGAGATCCATCATCCAGCTCAGTGCTACTCAGAGGACTGTTGTTACGGGACCGCTGTTTAATTACAAAGCCGAAGAGAGAAAAGAATGAGCTGTGTTCATTGGTCAGCTATAGCTTACTGTATAGAATACTACGCTCCCCTAACAAAAGCCTTCTCAGTGTCCCAAGCCACATCCTTTCCCCCACCCCCACCCTATTTGCGATCCCAGGTTTCCTCAATTCCTCTCCCCCTCCCCCCCCCCCCCCACCCACCTCTATTCTGAATAGTCGATTAATAATTTTTTCATCATTTTACGTTTACAGTGGTAATTACTAAATCAAATTCCTTCCCTGGCCAAAAGAAGATCACCTTTGGCCCCTTGCAATTCGCCAATTATAGTTTGGTGTATGTGTGACTAAAGTTCCATGCCATTGTAGTTTATGTAATATGCCTGTGTCTGAGTTGTGATATGTTTATGTAATGATGCGTTAGATGCGTTTACCAGGTAATTGCTCTAAAACGCTCTGTGAAAATACATTTCCCTCGTGGTTTAATAAAGGGAGTCCTAGCGTGACCTTAGTTCTTTTTTGTTCTATCTCCATTTTCTGAAAAACTGAAGATCGTTTAGTACGTAGAAGAGGTATAATAAATGTACACTTTGACACTTGTTTGAAATGTGTTGTGGCACGTATCAACCCGTTTCACAGTTCAGATTTATTCTAAGTGCTTGCCATAATATTAAAGCCACAAACTCTTACTGTCCAATTTCCCAGAGTTGTGCAAAAAGTGGAGTTGGAACACAAACAAGAACTAAGATTGCGCTATCTTATCCTTTATCTTATCTCATCTTATAATTCCTGTCCTTGGATTGAAAGTCCTCCCGTGGAAGCCAAGTATCCCCCGTTTGAGACTCATTGATCTAGCCATTAATTAGTCTGCCGCCTGTTGTTACTCCAGGTAGCTGCACTGGCTGCACTTATCCAGAGCCAAGGCCACACTTTCCTTTCTCGCTGCCCGCCTGTCGTAATCAATTATAACCGATCACTTATCACCTCCAGCACGGTAAATATTACGTTTAATGTGAGCAGCGCAGAGCATCAGGTGGATGTATTCCCCAGGAGATGCAGGGCCGAGGCCAGCCTCTACAATAATTTTCATTGAGCTCCAACTAGTCGACTGGTACTCGAGGTCTCAGTGAAACTCAATGTTCTGACGTCACCATCCAAATAATTGGCATGATTAAATAAATTGGTGCGCGACGGGACTTAAACCTCTAGGTATCGACAAGACGCGCGAAGACCGTGCACGGCGCAAGCTGGCTGTTATAATGCCGACGAAATCGTTAAACTAAAATTCAAACTTCAACACTGAAACGTGGAGACGCACCATGTACCAGAAGAAGACCTGAAAACTCTTACGAGCACCAGGCTATAAGAAATCTTCAGAAGAAAAGGGCCCTCGTTAAACCATTAGCTTTTCGGCCTTAACAAGCCGTTAACCACCCCCCCCCCCCCCCCCCAAAACAACAACAAAAAAACAACTCAAACTAAAATGTGAAGACACACTTGAAAAAGAATTGAAACTATTAGGAGTGCGGGACCATAGCGGATTTTCAGAGGTAGAGAACACCCCGTGGAAGAAATGTATCAGTCTTGGCTTCCTTACATTCTATTGGGGATCAGGCCACACTCGGGGCAAAAGTCTACGTATTTTCACTGCAATCTGTGGGTGGTATTTGCAGTGCAACGTTCGGATCTTAGTCATTCATTTATCACTGAACTAAAATATTTCACATAGGCCAATAATGATGTTTCTGACGCTTTCGGCATTTCTCGGTTAAATTGGCTTCCAGCCAGTCTTTGGGGTCAGCTATGTAGAAGTGAAACCTGTGGCAACATTGCATTAAAAATTCATATTACTTAACTGTCCGCTTAATTGACTTGAGAATATTTTATTTTTGTTTATGACCGTTTCTGGAATGGCTAATTGAGATTTTTTGTCTGCGCCTTTTTCGATATCAAACAACAGCCACAACAGCAAGAAGAAGAACACCAACAACAGCAACAACAAAAGTCTTTTGCAGAGTTCGTCAGGGTCCTTGTGATAACACAGGGGAAAAACGCCGGTTGTCACAAATTGAAGGTTTGGAGACATTCGCATTTTAAAGTGAACGTCCACAGGTTGGATATAGGATGTCTTATCTAAATTTGCTCCTATTGCTGGACAACGGGTGTTTTTCACTTAATCGGTATGAGAGGAACAATGCTTAAGATATTGCCTAAGAGTTGAGGGGGGTAACCATAAAATTCGCAGTTTGTGACAACTGACGTTCTTCCCCTGCAGCCTACATATAGTTTCCCCGAATACGCTATCTCTCGTGGGCATCCATCTTTTTTGCCTCACTACCTAAGTGTATTTTGACCAAGAGACACGAGAACAAATGGCTGCTGATGTCCAAAGTGACAGCCATAACCGAGGTGCAAACAAAAACAGACATGAATGCGGACAGCATTCTGGATGTAGATTCCATTTAGACTGATGCGCTGTCAGATTAACCCTTCCGTGCCCATTCTGACGTGGACCCGCACCACATCTTATCGTTTTTGAAGGGGCCCGAAATCTACAAGTTGATGTAACAGATTTTTATCATATCACAGGGTTCGTTTAAACATACTTTATAGAACGAGCCCTTTCCCGTTAGATTTTTATCTTCTCTTTTATATGATCTTATTCATAGGAATCTGAGGGCTTAAAGCTAGCCCAAAATAAGATAAAAATAATAAAAAATCGCGAAAGGCTTAAAATTCCCGTTAACGTGCCGTCGTACCGTTAAACCCAAATTCAAACGCAGACTCAGACCTCCACTGACCTGACATTGACTGCCATATCCAAAACATCTGAAACATGCAAACTGGTGTTGTTGAAACCAGTCACATAAGTACAAAAGTATAAATATTTATGAAGGAAAATGATTAATTTATTGATAAAATAGAAGTAGAAAGTGTATACAAATTATGGCATTGGGCATCAAGAGGCGTGTTTGAAGTAAGGCATACTGGACAGTACAGGGTCAAGCACAGGTAGATAGCCCAGCATCAGGTGTTTGCCATTTTATGTAACAGCAATGACCACCAATTTGTAGGTCTCGTCACCGACCATTGCAGTGTCGGTCTGCCTGTCAGCTGTCTATGCCTGTTAATTAGGCAGTCTGTCCTCGAATGCCACGTACGCGCCATGTGATTCCTGACAGAATAACCTGTAGATTCAGTGAGAAAAGGTTAATGAATGTGTCATCTGTTCTGGATTGGTATTTTTCCAGGCAGCTTTTGTGATTCTTATGTCTTCGTCTTAGCTATCTGAGAGTGTGGCAGAAGGCTGTTGCTATAATATCACAAAACAACAACAACAAAAAAACAAAACAGCGAAGGAACACCATAAGTCGCGAGATAGTGTGCCCGTCCCCCCCCCCCAAACCCACACCCACCCCACCCCTCCCCCGATTGTCGGGAAGGTAAAGGGCCGAAACACTTGGTGAAAGTGTCTTCCTCTGAGGATTTGTTGCTGCTCATCTTCTCACCTGTGTAGTTTCCTTTCTCACAATCACCCCATCCAAGGGGTCTAGCGTGAAAGAACACAAGAAATCAATGATACACCGTATGTTCGGAAATTATTACCTTAGAAAATATTCATTTTGAATCAAACTGCCGAAATGTACCGAACGTGATTCTGGACACAATTTTGCAGCAACGACTACACGCCACAGTCTCATCTGGCACTTTGTCCCAAAGAGAGCAAATCTGCAGCACAATTTTCTAATATTCACAACCTCACCTTAACCCTTTGACAGCGGTTGCATAGTCAAGTAATCAGAGCGCTCGGGCCGGGTGCGAGAAGTCACGGGTTCGAATCCTGTTTCTGACAGTGTACAGAGTAACCGACTTCTTGGCGGTTATTTAGGGCGTTCACTCGTCGGTACCCACGTGTAGTCTTAGTTACAGCCTCATGATGTTAAAAAAGAACTTACCCGCCCCTTCCCAGTTAAGAACAAAACGTGTTTGCTTAAAAGAAGAAACAATATATAAAACTATACATTTTGGGGAAATGTCATCATTAAAAGCTTTTCGTTTGGCATCCGAGATTATTTTTGTTGCGACATGAAGCCATGACGTGACGTGACTTGACTTGACGTGATGGAAATAATGTATCACCCGCGATTTCTTTCGCCATGTGTCTATTCTTCTATCCACCTGGGACTGCCGCAGTGATTAGTTCATACTCCCGTGACAACTTTATTCACATCTTAGAAGGCTCGAAAATTGCTCCCAGCTGACAAAAACCAAAACATTGGGTGTTTATAATGAGGGGCAGGGCAGTCCTTGAACTGCTGAGCAGCTGCCAGATTATACACAAATCGTACAGTGCAGATGTCTTGACATTCAATGTGCACTAGTAGAAGCGTCAACGATTCATCAAGGGGTATCATGCGGTGTTTTTCTTTGCGATACGCGTGTATTTTTGTATCCGCGTCAAAACTTCATGAGATTTTAGGCAGTTTGGCTTGTGTATTCATAAACCAGACAAAATATGTGATTGTTGGTGGGTCAAAGTGACATGGAAAGCTATGAAAGGCGGGGGGTGTAAAAGTTATTCATTTAGCGTTCGGACTAGAAACTCTTGCTCTCACCCTCCCCCTCTCTCTCTCTCTCTCTCTCTCTCTCTCTCTGTCTCTCTCTTTGTCTCTCTCTCTCTCTCTGTTTTCTGTCTGTCTGTCTCTGGGTCTGTCTCTCTCTCTCTCTGTCTCTCTCTCTGATTTCTGTCTGTCTGTCTCTGGGTCTGTCTGTGTCTTTGTCTCTCTCTCTCTCTCTCTCTCTCTCTCTGTCTCTCTCTCACCTCGCTCTCTTTCTCCTCCTTTCTCTTTCTTTCTCCCCCCCCCCCTTCCGCCGTCCCCGACTCTTTTTTTTTTCTCTCTCTATCTCTGCCTTTCTCTCTCTCTCTCTCTCTCTCTCTTTCTCTTTTTCCATAATCTATCCTCCTCTCTTTCTTTCTTTCTTTCCCCCTCTATCTCTCTCACTTTCTCAGAATGTAAGTCTGGTGTTTGTGTGTGTGTGCCTCTGTCTGTCTGCGTGGCCCTCTCGTTCCTTCTCTCATTCATTGCTAAAAAAAGAAATATGATGGGGTTTCTCATAAAACACAGACTACATCATTGAAATGCCAGATATCAAAATTCCTCTGGGAAGAAAAAAAAAGAAAAAAGGAAAAAATCATTAAAACCCCATTCAAATCTGAATTCATGCAAAGCAGAGGAATCCAAACCAGACCTCTCTCTCCATCCCACACACAGATGGTTCAGAGGCAATGTCCTGAGGCAGGTGAGCTTTAAAATACTTGGCAAGAAAACAACACACAAAAGAACGTGTTTTTGAAAAGACGTATTTTGTTGCGTTTTTTGTATCTTCTGAAGGTGTGAAAGGGCAGATCTGCAGAGCAGGCAGGCGTGCATGTGTCGGGCTAATTGTGACAGCGAAATGTGTTTTTCCAACCGTGGGCGGCTCAAATGTTAGAAAGTGTCTATTCTTTTTTTTTTTAAACAGTGGTTTTAAAATTGCTAATCGTTTCCATCTCAAAAGGCACTTATAAAACTCGCACCGGGCGTGCTGAGCACAGGTCCAAACACCTTTAATTCCTTCACAGCCTAGCCTAGAAGATTTCAGGGCCAGAAAATTCAAAAGTAATGATTAAAATAAGGATAGAAAAATTAATATTTGAAGAGTTTGAGCTTGAGTTTGAGTATGGAGAACGCACGTGGCCACGATAATGTTAACATTGGTACTGCACTGTGGCGACGATGTGTCTACACCAGTTGTTACTGCGCTACAATGACCCTGAAGCAAATTTCTCAAATGGGATTAAAGAAGTACAGTAAAGATTGTGCTAGGAATAAGCTAGACGAAAGACAAAATACAACAGATGGATAGGAGACGAGGAAACTCTACCAACCACCGGCGTAATAATATTTGAAAAATCTGCCATTGAAATATCACGACAATATTCCTTTCAGTATATGAGAAATTGATGAGTAACTGGATCCAGCCACAAAGTGCCTTTTTAAAATGATATTTTTCCCTTTCATAATGACCTTATTTGTTGGTCGTAGGGAAACAGTTGCAGATATTGTGGTTCTTAGCCTCTCAGAGCTGCGCCCCCTTGAATTCACGTCTCAGAACAGTTCAGGTACGGTCCCATAAAGCTAACAACACTGATGGGTCAAGTCTAGGTCAGTGGACTTAAGCAACGGAGGTTGGACCGAACGTCGGTATAATGCACACTCTGCAATGAGAGAGAGAGAGAGAGAGAGGGAGAGAGAGAGAGAGAGAGAGAGAAAGAGAGAGAGAGAGAGAGAGAGAGAGAGAGAGAGAGAGAGAGAGGGAGAAGAAAGAGAAAGCAGCTTTGTACTTTCACAATTCATCCAGTGTACATTGTTAGACGTCCAAAGTATGTCCCCATCAAAGTCCCAAATTTCTGCGCCAGAGAGAAAAACCTTCTACTTGCCCCCCCCCCCCCCACCCCAGCCCACAGGTTAAAAAAGACTGGTGTAAATCCAAAAAGAGTTTAGGAATTTAGCGGAATTCAGAAAAACACCAAGAATGAACCCTTTCGTCACTCTGGACTCAGTGCTGAAACACCAACACGCTAATCTAAAACCCAACTCATGTAAGCTGCAATCTGATATTTGAACAGAGCAGCAGAGACGGCCAGTATATTCACAGTTCATTTATTTCCACTCTGGCAACTTAACTGGCTTAAACGTAAGAGATTATTTGTTCCAGTTTCGCTTCTTCAAGTGGGAGACCTCAGTGTTAGCTTAGAGGGGGTTCAAGTGTTGAGTTTCACAGGCGGGTTCTCTCTCCTACGCATGGTAAATAGGCCTTTTTTTTAAAATTTTCATTTTCACATCCTGATTTGGACGTACGTGTGCACAGTGACATCATTTCGGGCGAGACGCAATTTAAAGGGGAAGTAAAGCGTTTTTTAATTGGCATTGGGTTGCGGTTATTGCCAAAGCCAAAAGAAAAAAAACTAAAAAAAACATGCCTTATTTCTGCAAGTGAAACTGTATTTCGAGTTTTCTTTGAACTCGTATCGCGTGATAATTAAATTTTTATAATTGAGGACTCGAAAATCAAAATGCACCACGTAGTTATTTCAACGTCCTTGGGGATTTGTGCTCCTTGAGAAAGTCTGTATCGAATACTGCGTTTCTCTTATTTGTGTTGGAGATTGATGGTGTCAAAGTGTTAAAAATGTAGAGATTAAAATCGCATTAGCCCGATTTCATTTTTCCAACCACAAGCAAGGAAAACAACTTCATTTTTCTACAAAGCACAAACACTGCATTTAGCGTGTTCAGAATTTTTAAAGATTTGGTTTTTTCCCACTACTCAATTCGCCTCTCAAGGAATCTCCAGGAAGGAAATTCTCTATTCTTTTTTTTCCGCCGTTCTATTTAAATTTATCCCAGTTTGAAATAGAAAAATAACTGCATAACAAATTGCCGACTTCCTGCTGTATAATTTGATTATCTCCAGCGCCGTCTGAAAGCATCGTTAATGGGGCTAATTTCAAAAAGTTACGAAATTAAAGGCGTTTCCATCGTCTAGTCTAGTTTTGTTTTAGTTTTGTTATTTATTTAGAGATGACGTCAGATGTGGCACCTTCCTGGCCGGCACTGAAGACGTCAGTATTTTCTCTCTTCGGCTATGCAAAGTTTTGAAGGACGTAGGTACACTTCCAGGATTCCCCCTCCCCCGCCCCCACATATGGACTTTTCATACGCTGGAGACCCCCCCACCCCCCACCCCCTCCACACCCCCTTGGTGTATACGTACTCACGGAAGGTCCGTATCGCTGCTGTTAAAATGGGGAGGGAGGGGAGAGGGGTGTAAAACCAGCGAAAGACTACGCCCTCTTAGAATGACAAGGTTCTATCTCCACTTTTTGGCTGAACTGAGTTACACACTACACACCACTTCTACAGGCCTTCTCCATTGTGTGTCAAAGTATCAAGCAGATTCGGCGTGTAATTTGTAAGTATTACCAAAAAGAAAAATAATTCGTATCAGTAAAAGCTGTGAGCACATGAAACTTTAATCATCACTTTCTCAAAAGTTGGCAGAAGGGAGTTACAACTTTGTCACTGTAAGGGGACGACCAGCTGGTGATCCAGACAACCTTTGACTCGTGTATTTGCCAGGTATCCTCTCCACAGTTACGGACTACAATAATAGTGTAAGTGACGTGGGGTTTTTTTCTCTGTCACCCCTCACCCCGAGACCAAATTGCCCATTTCCGTCGTGAGCGGGGTGCTGGAGGTATGTAGGAATGTGTGTGACTCAAGGAGGTTGATGAGGATGTGCTTTTTGGAGAGGTAGAATTTGGGGGGTGGGGGAGGGTAGAGGGAAAGAGGCTCTCACTGGAATGGCAATAGTTGGGGGTTGAGGCTGGGGGGGGGGGGAGAGGCGGAAGGAGTCCGGAGAAACAAAAGAGGTATAACAGCAGTGAGGAGAAAGTCTCTAGCAGGAAGGAATGAAAGACGAGCTGCGGTGAAATAAGAAGAGAATGAGTATATTGAATGGGTATCGAACGGAGAGTGCGATGTGAGACATTTGCCAGCTAATTCGGTATGAACTGATAAAGCTGTCTAGACAGGAGAACAATGGATATTGTGTGGGGTAGGGGAGGAGGAAGGGGGGGGGCAGAGAAATAGTATGGGGGAGGGGGGGGAGGTGAGAGAAGGAGGAGGAGGAGGAAAAAAACCCCAACATTCTGCGACAACTACCCATCTTTGCCACTGTCGGTACTGGACGGGTGGTTGCTAGGCACTTCTGATAGAGTCTCCTCCTCGACCTTATCGTTCTGTTATATTCTGTCTGTGGTCTTGCTTCTGCCTGGCACAATGTTAGTGTTGTCGTGTCGACGTGCTTTTTACTAACTCTAACAGACTCAAAAGTTCCTGCCAATGGGTGACAAATCTTTGATCTCACATTAATCCTGTTTATAATTCTGGTGCAACCTTAGAGCACAATCATCTTTTCAAAATGAATTGAGCGCTATACACGTTATTTATTACCAATTACATATTACAAAACAGTTGAAACCTGGAGAAGGAATAGGAAGTAGAGACACGACTACAGAAGACAACGTCTCCACAGATTGGCCATTTGGCCTTAAAAACTTAGCGAGTGTTCGGAAAATCAGAACAATCCGATAAATGGCTTGGGAGGCAAAATGAGTAATCGTGTAGCCTAAGTGTGTGGGGAGGGAGAGGGTGAAAGAAATATAAGACAAGAGACCACCCATTGAGTACACAGACTCCATGTCGGCCATTTTAGAACCGTCTCTCCTACACGTATTCTTACGTAATTTATGGATTCTCTCCCTCTCCCCCCCCCCCCCTCCCCCCTCCCCAACTCCAAAGAACAATATGTAAATGGCAAGGGAGGAAACGAAGATAAAGAAACAGGAGACCGTGAACTGTGTCTACAAAGACGAGGAAGACGAGAATAAGGAAAGAATGTGAGAATGGACAAAAGACACAAGAAAGCAAAAAAAGATAAGGAATCGAGTGAACGGTGCCAGCATAATTATGGAGACAGCTTGAGCAAATCCTTTAAAAGTAATCCATTCTGTGTCTTGGATTAAGTTCTGGCCTGGATTTTTACTGGTAGAAATATTACCCGAGTTCAGAGAGCTCCGTGCCTTTAAAGATCATCAAATGTTGACAGTCTCTAAGTCTTGCGTCTTGCCAACAAAACGGACGTCTCGCACGTTAGCTGTAAAGAACTATTTTAACGAGCTATACCCGTCACTCACTTCCCTTGATACAGACCTCGCGTAACAGCTCTGTATTCCCCATAAAACATTATTTTGAAGGGGTGAACAGCCACGGAGCGCTAAGAGCGTATTGTTAGAACTGGGGCAGTTTTACAGATTCAACCTTACGTTTCTCTAGCCCCCACCACTAAACTGCACAAGTGCAACCGACCTGGTTATACAGAAGAGGATAAGAGAATAACAAACGATAACATAATAATGTACTTGTACAAATAAGTATCTGACATACTGTTTTTTTCCCCTCCAGACAATAATAGAAGAAAAAAAAAAAAAAAAAAATATTCCTCCAAGAATTTCATAGAATATTTTACAAAAAAAAAACAAAAATGTCATCTAGGGTTGTGAGATGACACATGTACATTTTCATGACAGGGCCAGGATTTTACACGCCGGCATTTTTCTTCTTTTTTTTTTTAGAACCCTCTGTCTTTCCCATTAAGGTTTCTGGGAGCATTTTAAGACCGCCCAAAGGGTCCATCTTGTGCTCTAGCTGTACAAGTTTATATTATTATGGTTAAAAACGCAGGTCGCCCTTGGCTGTATTATGGAAAAGCAATCTTTTGTTTTCAGAATTTTTTTTTTGGCTGTTTGGACCATGTGGCCAGATTGGGCTTATATTTGTACAGTGATTGTGTGTGTGTGTGGGTGTGTGTGTGTGTGTGTGTGTGTGGTGTGTGTGTGGGTGTGGGTGTGTGTGTGGGTGTGTGGGTGTGTGGGTGTGGGTGTGTGTGTGTGTGTGTGTGTGTAAAAATTCTAGCTTATGGGTACGATCAGGTTTAGCTAACGGGCCATAATGACATTTTCATTGACAACATGGTCACAATAACTTTTGCAGGCGAATTACAAAGAACATGTAGCCATCCTGCTATATACGACTAGCGTCCAAAGATAATAATGGCTGACTCAACAGTTTTACAGCTAGATCTATGGCTAGTCGGCCGTAATGACATTTTCGTTGACAACATGGTCACAATAACTTTTTCAGAAATTAGCCCCCAAGCTGGTGACCCAAAAAAAAACCAAAAATCCTATTGCAAGTATTTTGGCTACATGGCCTGAATACATGTATCTCCGTTTGTTTGTTGTTTTTCATTGTCAATTTTGTTTACTGAGACGTCCTAGGGTTGAGGATAATCTGTGATGTGAATTGAGTGAAGGCTGTCCAGAAAATAACTATTTTGGCTCCTTTTTACAGCAAGAATTGGTTTGACCATGACACCGGGCAAAGATTCTAATCTGTTGGCATATGGAAAGGTCGGGACCGGACTAAGCCCTTAAAAGATTTCGGTGCCCCCGTACTGAATTTGTAATTCAAAATATAAACCAAAATAAGCCACAAAATAAAATTCTATTTTTCGAAACGAAACAAAACTTACAGTGAGATAGAAAATCATGTTTAACTTTGAATACTTGAACTTTATTTTTACTTGAGACGTTTTCTCCTACTTTTTAAATTGAACGTCGGCGCCATTTATCGTTTTGCACCCTATGTCCATGGTAAATCAGGCAGTGAACAATTTCTGTGGTCCCCCCCCCCCCCTTGATGCCCTAAGCGCGTGCTTATTTCGCGTAATGGTTAATCCAGCCCTGGAAAAGGTTAATGGTAAACTCAAAATCTGTTTCTCCCCTTCCACTTTGTCAATTACTTGGGATTTGTCAACAAGGCATTGATGAAAGACTCTCGGAATGTCTTTGCCCAGAACTCTGGACTTAATCCGGGCAGTATCTTTGCTTAATGGTCCAAGCCAAGCGAGAGGTCAAGGATTAGTCCGATTCGGGGAGAAGTTGTTAGACATGTCTTAACTATTCAAAAGCTTACTGACAGGCTGTGACTAATTGTCTGCCCTTTTGAATGGCTAATGTGTTATTGTATTTCCGTTTCTCTTTGACATGTCTTTAGTATTCAAAATCAAAATTGGGCAAAAAGAAAAGGTTGTATGTATTCAAAAGTTTACCGATGGCTATACCTATTATTGTGTGTTCTTCTGAATAGCTAATGTTTCCTTATATTCCTTTTTCGGGGTTTCCACTTTCTTTATGTCTAAAGTATTTAAAAGTTCACTGCTGGTCATGTCTAATTGCGTATTCTTCTGAATGCTTAATGTTCGCTTGTTTTCTCCTTTCAAGGTACCAGTCTTTCTGTTATACAATGTAAAACACAAAATCACAGGGAAAACAGAAAATTCAATGGACTGTCAAAATTCTAAATTTATCTTAGGCTAGATCTCTTCGCCATGTCTCATAACGCACCAAGTTAAAACGGCGATATGAGAATAGCTACCCCAGTGGGTGGTAAGTCAATGCCTCCTGGTTCCAGGCCTCGTTAATTTCTCACGGACAAGTGACTTTGTTAAACTTGGGGGCTCGTGTAATAGAAAAATCACTCCACCATAAAAAGCGAATCTTGTTATTTATTGGTGGCCTGACCCTGAGCTGGGTTGTTTACAGGTGATAACTTGTTCGAAGTTATATTTTTTATCCTAAATAAGGAGAAGTGTGAAGGCCACTCATCTGTTATCTCTGGTATTCAGAGGGTAGAAGGTTGATGGAAAATGATCGTTCTTGCAGCTGCTTGGCAAATAAAGTAAGACCTTGTGTACATAGTTTTCACACACAACTCAAAGAAATTTGTGTACTTAAGAGACGCGAAGGTGATAAAACACGTCGATTCATGATATTCCAAATCCTTTGTTTTACCTTAGCTGGTTCTCCCGAGACTGTATACAGTGTCAGTGTATACCTTTAGGCTTACTTACCTGCTGTCGTATATAGATCTCCCTCACCCCTCTTTCTTTTTCGGCCAGTCCTTTCCCTGTCTGTCTGTCTGTCTATCTTAAAAATTCCCATTTCTCCTTCTTATCCTTCCTATTTTCTCCATCTTTCTCTCTGTCTCTATGCTAGCTCATTTTCTCGAGAGCGATCTCTCACATACACAAAGACACATTATATCTCTCTCTCTCTTCCTCTCTCTCTACATATCTTTTCTCTCTTTCTCTTTTTTTCTCTCTTTACCTCCTTCTTTCTCACTTTTTCTCTCCCCCCCCCCTCTCTCTTTCTTTGCCAACCTCTTTTCTCCAGAGAGATCTCTCTCACACACACAAATACACACACATACTCTTCTCTTCCCCTCTTTCCTACTTTCTCTCTCTCTCTCTTTTCTCTCTGCCCCTTCTCTTTCTTACTCACTCACTCACTCACTCTCCGTCTCCGTCTCTGTCTCTATCTCTCTGTCTCTATCTCTCTGTCTCTATTGCTGCTTGTGTGTCCATCTGTGTGTCTCTCTATCCCATTCTCAGATTTCTTTCTCTCGTTTTCTCTTCTCTCTCTCTCTCTTTCTTTCTTACCCCCTCTCACACACATATTGCACAATAAATTCCTTGCTATCGCTTGGTGTATGTAAAAAAAAAGGGGGGGGGAGGGGGAGGGGGGGGAGGGGAAGGGGGGGGGAGTATATGCATGGGCAAAGATAACAAACTCATAAGAGAATTTTTTTTTCTACGCTGCACAAAGTCATAGATCCAAAGTTCCCTATTCACTCCCCCGCTGAAGTCATAAACCGTTTAGCGTTGAAGATGACGACAGGTAAATGTAGGTTAGAGTGTGTACTTATAACTGTAAATAGTCAAGTTTCTCATGAGATCCACAGACAGATAAATGGTTACAGATGACGGAAGTAACAGGCGAATACTGTAAAACTAATTATGCTTTTCATAGTTAATCTACCAGCCGCGTTCGTTTGGGGTGGGGAGCATAATTGTCTTATCTACCGAATCGTCGACTCGATGCAAAAAATGATTATGGAGATAACACTTCTTGCATGCACTGTGAACTAACGAGATGTTCTATGTCTCCTTTTACTGGTTCGGTACTTCAATTTCAAAGGTGGAAGATGAGAGAGGGAGATGAAGGTTTTGCATAATCGTTCTGTGGACCGTACGTGCGCTGATGCTGATAAAACACATAAAAACTAGAACAGTTAGAAAAGGGGAACGGAGAGAGAGAGAGAGAGAGAGAGAGGGAGAGGGAGAGAGAGAGAGAGAGGGAGAGAGAGAGAGAGAGAGAGAGAGAGAGAGAGAGAGAGAGAGAGAAAGACACATATACACACAGAGACACAGGGAGGCAGACAGAGAGAGAGAGACATATAGAGTGAGAGAGAAAGAGAGAGACAGAGTGAGAGAGAGTGAGAAATAGATAGAGAGACAGAGAAAGACACGGAAAGGGACACAGAAAGAGACATGGAGAGAGTGAGAGATAAATAGAGAGACAGAGAGAGAGAGAGAGAGACAGAGAGTGAGAGAGAAAGAGAGACAATGAGAGAGAGTGAGAAATAGATAGACAGAGAAAGACAGAGAGAGAGACACAGAGAGAGACAGAGAGAGAGTGAGAGATAAATAGAGAGACAGAGAGCGAGACACAGAGAGAGAGAGAGAGAGAGAGAGATAGTGAGATGTATACTGCATTACAAATACGGCTCAGGATGTTTCTTTAAGAATTTCTTCTCTTTGCCCCCCCCCCCCCGCTCCCTCTTTTTCCCATTCTGTACCCCTGTCCCCCCCCCCCCCACATACACACACACCCCGGTCGTCACACACACGTTCACAGACTATCTCAAAATTAAGTCAAACAACTCGTGTCGCCAATCCACAACATAATTACCAATTACTAAGTCCTTATCGCATAAAAAAACATTATTGTCCCATGCATATCCCAAAAATTAAGCTACATAATTCGTTTCCACAATCCACAATGATCACCAATTAGTGTAATTAGTTAACCCTCATCACACAAAAAAAGTACCCTTTAAAAACATCATATTGCCCCCAGGCACGGAACATCCCAGAATTAGGATAATTTTTTTTTTTTTTATATTTGTTTCGACAGTACACAATAATTGCCCATTCTTATCTATCTAGTACCGGAAGTAGGAGCCAATTGCCCATTATATAGTCAACCATCATGGCACAAACACAGCGTCTGTCACTGTTACACTGGTCCATTCATGACGTTGAGTTTGGGGTTGGAGGGAATGGAGAGTCTTTGTTTGTGTGGGAAATTTCATAGTATGAGGTGCTGTGCTAGCGTTATGTTCGTCACAGGACTTATTAGAGGAATACAGTTGCTTCCTTTACCTCACATCTGATGCCTCGCAACCTCAGTACTTGTTTGTTCTATCTCTATTTCGGAAAAAAAAAAAAACAATCGCAAAAAAAAAACCTGGAGATCTTTCAGTATGTAGAAGCTGTATAACAAATGTACACTTTGACACTTGTTTAAAAAGCATTGTGGCACTGGTCAAGCTGTTTATTCTAATTTATATTTATATTTATATTATTTATTCTCATTCTTTATCATAATACTAAAGCCGCAAACGCTTAACGTCGAATTTCTCAGTTATGTAAAAAAAAAAGTGGAGTTGGAACAACAAGAACTAAGATCGTTGCCTGCCGATCCATGAAAGAATTATTTTCTGACGTGGACCCGCAATCAGGTATTGTCCTTTCTGCAAGTGGCTGAACTCTACAGATGGATTTAAAGAGTACAGAATTCCTTCTCGATCCATGCAAAACACACTCTAAGAACTTTGATAATAATAATAAGACACAGCATTTATAATAGCCCTTCATCCCGTCAACAACCAGGTTCTAAGCGCTTTACAACATTTATATCATAAATCACACACACAATAAACAAACCCAGATGGACATTCAGACGTAAATAGATACCAGCCCACTCCCCCCCCCCCCCCCCCCGCCGCAAAGTCGCTATAATCGTGCGGACACGCGGTTAAACCCGAACTCAGACTCATAATCAGCCTAGTGACTATCGTCTTGCCTATTTAAATTCCATTTTGCATTGACGCTGTCGCGGAACTTACATAGGAATAGAGTCACTTCTTAAACTGCACTTATCTAGATCTATTCTTTACGGTAGGTTACTGTCTTGCACAAGCATTCACTAGTCTTATCACAAAATCTGAAAGGGATTACGAACTGGCTTCTCGAACTGAATTCCGGACTCAAACATGCTCGGCACGCTTGGATGGAAACGATTACCTATGAAATGCTTTGCTTCGCCCTCCGAACTTCTGTGACCTAGTTTGTTAATTCATAAAATATCTTCTGTGCGGAAACTGGGATCACAAATAACTGGAAACAGGTTCGTCCTGTATTGGCCTCCGGGCGACTGCTGGCGGGGTACAAAAGCTTGACTTGTTCGGCAGCTCTGATTTCTTAATGTAGCAAATATGCAGACAACGTAACTGTAAAAAACAACAACAAAGCAACCAAAAGCAATAAAAGATTGCCTATCATCAGATCAGGGGAGGGTTTTTGGCCAGCGCTGTCATGGTGAAGACAACATCATTTAGCAACAATAACGACAACTACAACACAATAATAAAAGATTGTTTTCTTAAGATACATTGAGGTTTTGTCGCGGGGCGCTCCTCGTGAAAACATTATTATCATCACCATCCTTGTTGTCGTCGTCATCATCATCGTCACCATCATCACCAACACCATCATCGTCACCAACATCACCATCACCAACATCACCATCATCATCATCATCATCACCATCACCATCACCAACATCACCATCATCATCATCACCATCGCCATCACCAACATCACCAACATCACCATCATCATCATCATCAGCAGCAGCAGCAGCAACAACAACAACAACCAAAGCAAGAAAATGTTGCCTTTTATCAGACAAGTGGAGATTTTGCCATGATGCAATCCTGGTGGAGACATCATCATCATCATCATCCTTGTCATCATCAACAACAACCACGCAACAGCAACAAACACCGCCAGTCATCAGATAAGAAGAGATCCCGACCTGACCCCCCAAAAAATATAATCCTCTTTAAGCCGCGTGAACAAGCCATCGCAACACAAACTGTGAAACGTTCTATGCATCTTTGAATAAAAATCAAGTAATAGGCTGTGAATGAAATGTGGTAATTTCAAACATCCGGTCTTGGCATTGAACAAAGGCAGGTGGAAAAATGTCCGTAACTTCTTTTGAAAAGTTGTGATTCTTGCCTGGTTTTTGTTCACATAGACACACACACACACATAAAATGATGACAACATGCTTGTATAAATACAGTTCCATTGTATTGATAGCGGTTTGGCCCAGTTATGAATTGCGAGACGGGAGATTTGGCATACAAGATGCACTTGTTACAGATAGAGGAATACAATTTATCTAAAGAGTCCTTACAAATGCAGCGTTGTTATCTTGCATTCATCTCTCTCGCTCTCTCTCTCTCTCTTTTCAAACTAGACTAGCGGTTCTCACAAAGTCCTAGGCTATATTTCTTGCCTTGCGATACCAGGTTTTCCCAACTCCTGTCCCTTCGTGAATCTGATAACTGTTAATCTGATCAGTTTGATAATTGATAAACTGATAATTTAATTTGATTATTTTATTTTCGTCATTATACGTTTACAGTGATTATTGTTGAAACATGTCATGAAATAAATTTTCTTTCTTAAGTGCAATCAAATGAAAATAAAATAAATCCTTATTTCAGTGTATCATAGTATTCTGTTTCTTTTGTATATTTGATTTCCCTCGTGTGACTAAAATTCCTCCCTTTGCTAAAATTCGACCCTTTGCTAAAATTTCTCCCTTTGCTAAAATTCTTCTCTTTGCTACAGTTCGACCCTTTGCTAAAATTTCTCCCTATGCTAAAATTTCTCCCTTTTCTAAAATTTTTCCCTTTGCCAAAATTTCTTCCTATGCTTAAAATACCTCCCTTTAGCTAGATTAAATGAAATTCCTCCTGTAAAAGTAGAAGCCAAAGGCCTGTCGTTTGGAGAATCACTGAACTAGATAAAGCGATGGCTGCGATGTAACGAATTTCCCAATTTATTTATAAGAACAGTTCATCAAACTTTGGCAAGTTTTCCTAACGCTGCGAAGGCGGAAATGCTTTCATGCAAGACCGGGTTAGCTCATGGGGATGTACTAGATGGAGAGAAACCCAGTTTTCTTAATGAAAACTTCAGGAGTGGTTTAAAAAGAACAACAGCAAAAAACACAGGAATTTTGACAGAAATAATTCACCAGAATGTATATTATACAATTGCAAAGTCTTCTTAGGGGAATCGTTTATTAACAGCAGAGAGTATGTATGTATAGAGAGGTTTCACTACTGGTCGATTTGCACTGCGAGACATGGGAGGCTCCGCGAAACCACAGTTAGCATGGAGCGGAAAGTAGGTCACTGCGGTAAACAATACCCGTTTGTGCAGATCCATGGGGCGTAGGAGCTTACAAACGGCTCAGTCAGCCGAAAAATATGAACAAACCACAGTAAACAGATATGCACACTATCTTTGGCGAAGGCGGTCTCTTTCAATTCTTCAATTTCTTATTTACGCAGCGACGTAGTTTCGCGATTTGGCGGAAGTGAGATCTCTCTGTGGTGGGTTTCGAATGGAATTTAGAAGACAATTAACCATTCAACACCCAACACCGTGGTGCTCGCTCACAATCATACGACCTTTACAACACAGCAACACCACACCAGGATCTTTTTGGCGACAGGGACCACATTTATTAATATATAAAAGAAATAGAAAAGGGTTATGTAGCCCAGCAATGATTGAAGTTATAAACAAAAAGCAACAAAAAGGAAAAGCTATATTAACTATCAACTGTAAAGACTAATACTATACTATAAACTAAAACTGTAAACTAAAACCGTAAACTAAAAGTACTAAAAATCAAGAAACTAAAAACCCAGTGCAGCCACGCCTACTGACATCCCTGGCTGACTGCCTCATCCTTACTGTGAATAAATCCAAAACAATGGACATACATTACAGTAAGCATACATGTATATCATTCGTATGCATGGATTAATACATTGTAGTTATACTACTATCATTCACCTCATGCACCATGCATACAATATACGCACACGTCATCCAAATAACAGCCTCATAATACAGGAGAAATAAAGATGCACACAAGCCACAAAGACCCCATAATTATATTATATGGCCATACTGGCCTTCACAGGCTTACTAATCACTTGAGCGTGACGTCATCTTCTCCAGCTGCCCTTGGTGACAAACAATAATAACCAATACAATAACATAATATCGCAAACAGTAATCATATTACCAAGACACAGTGAGCTCCAATCTCAGTGTCACATTCGTTCATTACTATACTATTCACTAACCGTGGATGGGCTGGCCTGGCCCAGCGCCACTGTATGGCGTCTCACCGCCCCACAGTATCGGCTGTCTTCACCCAGTAACGAACACAACCTGCAACAATTGGGACAACATACTGCATAACTTCTAGTCCCATCTTGTACCATCCTCTGGGTTAACATGAAGATATTCAAGTGTACACGTACTAACCGTCCAATATGCCTCCTTACCAGTAGTATCATGGATCATAATATGCTTCCAAACACAGTGAAGTAACTGAACTTGAAATAACAGAAAACTTCCACAGCATCAATATTACATAACATACAGTGTAGCATCAAACTCTTACTACAGCCAGTCTAAGGGGCCATAACATCTGTAACGAACACGTGCTTAAGCAGTGATCATCCAACCACACTGTCCAACATAGTAATCGTATAATAATATGCAATATTCATTTATAATATTCACTGCAGAGTAAACGAAATGCGAGTAAGTATCAAAGAGAACAAAGTTACTAAGACCAACTCACCAGTTCTCAAGAGTCAGAACTGTACAACTTGCACGAATGACCGTCCTCTTGGTCCGAGTGCCTAGCTAGGGAATGACGCTGCGATAGATTGACTAAACAAAAATACGCATTTCATGCAGCGCCAAAACCTGCCCCAAGCTAATTGCAATTGGGTTCGGGAATTCCACGACCTCTGGGCCACTCACGCCCATAAAACATCTTGACACGGCCGAGTCGCCTCGGTCAGTGCAGGTATTGGAGATCATAGAATCCAAGCACCCGACACCCCCGGGCACGCCTTCGGACAACGACACCCTCGGGCATGCCTTCGGACCACCGGAGTAGTCGTGACACGGTCACATCTCTATAAGTACATATACTCTCTGCTAACAGTTAGGCCTACAGACGGGCTCTAGTCGATTTTGATTGGCAGATTAGTTGGATGATGACGTCATAACATTGAGTTTCAGTTTTTGAGATCTCTCGCACCAACTGGCTAGTTTGATCTCATTGACACGACTTGTCGTGTCTTCACCATCCAATTACTCGATGGTTCAAAATCGCCTCGTGTGCGTCTGAGTTAACCAAATTTCACGGCCAAGGTTTAAGAAAGAAACCTATTGGCGGGCATCAAATTAGGTATTGAGAATGAAAATGCGTTAGATATCGATTTTTGTTTGTTTTGTTAAGGCTCGATCTTAGTTCTTGTTTGTTCTCTCCATTTTCTGAAAAACCTGTAGATCTTTTAGGATGTAGATGAGGTATAACAAATGCACACTTTGATACCTGTTTAAAATACGCTGTGGTATACTTGTCAAGCTGTTTCACAGTTCAAATGTATTCTAACTCCTTATCATACTACTAAAGCCGCAAACGTTCAAAGTAGAATTTCTCAGTTGGGCAAAAAGTGGAGTTGGAACAAACAAAAACTTAAGGTCGCGATGGCTTGAAAGTATTCTGTGTTTTGTCTTGCAGTTGCATGACAGCTTAGGGCAAGGTGAACGAACATCTTTTACTTATTGTGGTAATAATGGCCACTTGTTATTTTGGAGTGAAAGCCCTCATTAAATCTGAAAAACTAAGTTCAGTACCGGCCTCGGCGTGCACGGAAAACCGGTGATACGCCCAATTTCACGGATAGCGTAACCATTTGGGTACCGTAGCGTAACCACGAAATGAGTCGCTTTGTAAGGAAAATGACCCCTAACGTCCATTTCAGCGCCAATGAATTCGTCAGAAACGGACGCTGTGGTGGTAGTAGAAGTATGAATAACAGTTACGCAGAGCTACACCCCGCCGCTATGCTTACTGTAGCAGATTGTCATGGGACTCACTGAACTCAAGCTGTTCATCGTTATAGATCTCTGGAGAATCAGTCACCTGACAACGATACTGTTATGCTGCGCAAGATCACCGTATACAACAAAATTCAGGTCAGAGTCATGTTTTGGTTTTGTAGTTCTCTAATCCCATTTGGGAAATTTGCCTTGGTGTCATTGCAGTCCAGTTAGAACCGGAGGCGGCACGTCGTCGCCACAGTGCAGGGCCGGTCGGCGTTTTTTTTTGGGGGGGGGGGCGGGTGGTAGTAGGGATACATTTTTGTTTAATTTTGCCCGGGCAGTCGCGTGCTCGGCCTGCTCTTCTCGACTTTCAACTGCCAAGGTATCTTTAACATGCACAACTTGCACATGGGCTCTCCGAATTTCTCGTCCTTATCCGAGAAGACTAGGTACTTGATCCTACCTGCCAGAGGTAAACATATGAGAAAAATCCCAAAATTCCAACATGCCTGCACCGACCGGGATTCGAACCCGGTACCTTCGGTACGAAAGGCGATCACCTCGCCTCTAGGCCAATGTGTCCCCAATGCGATGTTTTAACAACGTTTTACGGAATGAAATCTGCTCTGTCCGTCTATTTGAGTTACAATTTTGTAAGGACTAACAAATTCTTGTGGTCATTATAGAGTCGAAGATGGACAAGGAATCGGGCAAAGCCAAATTAATTTCTTTTTTTCTATTCGTGTGTATTCTTTAAACTTTTGTTTTTAGCATATTCGTGTGTTTTCTTTAAACTTTTGTTTTTAGCATATTCGTGTGTTTTTTTTTTCCTCCCACAACGCTGTCGAATGCAACCACCACTTTCCACCAAACTACGACGCGTCTCAAACTGATTTATTATCAGAGACCGTAATAAAGAATACCAGATTTGAACGATCTATAGTGTAGATAGATACCCCTTGCAGTTTTATAGCCTATAACATAATCTGTAGTATAAAAAGTAACGAATATCATAAATTATAAAGAAAGTAAGGCCCCCAATGTAATCATGAAAGGCTTTTTAACCTCCGAGCCTTAAATTCTACAAAATATTCTATTACGCATAGGAGGCTGCAAAGGTGTACAAAGACATAATTATGTTAAAAGGTCTTGATGTTCGAGGATTTTTAATACTTTTTTTGATTTTGAGCCACAACTGACTTAAACAGCAGAAAGTATTCCAAAATTTTGAGCCGGAAAAACAAAGACGCATTTTCTTGGAAGTAGAATTAAAAAGTATGACAGGAAATTTCGTTCCGCGCCTCAATTTACACATTGGTGATCGGAACTTTAAAAATCACGTCGGAGTATTCGCTGAATCAGCAGGGCAACTAGTGATCATAAAGTCATTCGCTGGAAAGTAAAGCCTAACACGATAGAACCATTACTGTATAGGTAACGGGAAGTGTAATCATACACTATTTGTTTTCCTTACACCTAGCAGAGCGGCCGTGCGTTCGGCCAAGCCTTAAGTTTAGGAACATCGACGCCGATACGTTGAGATCCCCAGCACAGATGTGGCTAAGAGATCAGAGCTCTGCAGAATGCATCGGCTACAAATAGAGAACTTTGAAAACAATCAGTCGGCGGCCGAAGGGTTAAGACATCAGTGTATTTCTGAGACTTGCAACATATGACACACCTGTGTGCCAATCGCGAATGCCAAGATATTAGAGGCGCAAAGTGTGCGCAGAGTAATGAGCACACAATCATGAAGTGCACACCTGTTATTTTTTTTTTTTCAATAGTGTTTCCATTTAATTAAAATTTTGCATCCCTCCCTCTCTCTCTCTCCCTCTCTCTCTTTCTCTCTTTTTGTCCGTCTCAATCTTTCTCTGTGTGTGTATGTCTCTTTCGCTGTCTGTCTTTCACTCTCCCTCTTTCGCCATCTGCACCTCTGTCTATCTGTTCGTTCGTCCGTCTGTCTCTGTCTCCCTCTCTCTCTCTCACACACACACACATTTGCTCTCAGTCTCCACCTCTTCCCTCACTAGCTTTCTCCCGTTCTTCACTCTCGGCCTGTGCCCCCATCTAAACCCAGATGAAAAGGAAGGTTTCTTGTGTGTGTGGGTGAGTGTGTGTGTTTAAGCGTACCAATATTTCTTGAACTATGGCTGACTTTAACACTCTGTAATGAGGGTTAATTAGCTCTTTTTCTTGGCAGACGGGCGATTTTAAGGAGTTTCCCTTTTAAACACAAAAATTAAGGTAAGAAAATAATAGACATTATGTCATGGTATAATTATTACCCCTTTGCAGCCTTTTCTCTATGGACGCCAAAAAAATAATAACAATAACAACAACAAACAAACATACCAACAAGATGAGAACTGTTATTGTTACTGTGGTTTTTGATTAGTAAAGCAATCTTGGTGGATATGCTGGTTGGTAGAGTGGATTTGGGAGGGTGGGGGGAAGGGGGAAGCTGGCAGCATTGAACGAATAAAACTGAGGGGAATCAGTAAGTCTGCACACCCACCCACACAAATTCAGCCCCTCCAAGCTGTACCAGGAACAGCTAATCACACTCAATGTTACATTTTGGCCAATTTCCAAGAAAAGTATGGAAATATTTCTAGTCCCATCATTTCACCGTAGCCAGATCTCGAAGACCTTTAACCCCGGCAGAATTGGTTTCGGGAGAAAATCAGAAATCAGCCCAGAGCGAGCAAAGACCTCGATATCGATCTTTAGGGTACGTCGTATAACTGGTTAATGGTTTGGCCAGTCTAGCTTAGTCTGGGCCAATGACATTCTTATGGAACCCCCCAAAAAAACCCAGTTTCATATACAGGAAATTAACGGAGATTGCACAGACACATACAAAAAAACCTGTAGAGGAAACTGACGCAAGTCTTGGCTCAGATTATTCGGAATTTTTCTTTGAGATTAAAATGGGATGGCGGGCTAAAACACTTCCGTTTTTTCTTCCTATTGAGGTTTATATTTAGCCTATCTTGGTTTTTCTGCTGTTTTCACTTTTTCATTATGCTGTCCGAGACCGGAAGTACGAGAAAGCAGTGAATGTGGTCCTTTCTGAGCGCTAGATGGTTCAAACGATTGTGGTTCTTCCCGAATGAAATCATGTTTGACGCTTTTACGGCTTTCTCGCTGTGGACATCATGTTCTGCTGCTCCTGGCAGTATGTTGGATCTGTTGTTCTATTAGTAATGTTACAGATATGATGTCCATGTCTTATATCCTAACAAAGAGTAGCAGAGACACACGGTATAATGAAAGCTTGGGCTCAAAGATGAGTTGCTGAGGGATGGAGAAAAGGAGAGAAAAAAAAAAGGGGGAGGAAAGAGCGCTCTCGAGAGGGGGGAAAGAGAGAGAGAGAGAACGAGGGGGAGAGCGAGTGAAAGAGAGAGAGCTGGGAAGGGGAGGGCAAGAAGAGAAAAGGCCAAAAGAGGAAATTGTAGTGAGAGGGGAATAAGACAAAACAGGATCTTCAGGTAGAGAAATGATGATGATCAAGGAGAGCTCTAAGCCGACCTGATAGGGAGGAGACTGTGGGTATGCCGTGGACAGCACGAGATCTCTACATTGGTCAGCTGGAGTACCCTGCTCAACCTTGGTCAGAAACCGTGACATACCAATAGGTCACGGTGCGCACCAAACCAAACATGCCAGGCGCGCCATTCCATTGATGGCCGGGGTGTCTCTTCTCTCAGGGCGTGACCAACTGCCAGTTTCAGCGTACTCACACAGAAATCTTGGCTATGGAGGAAGGAAATCATGTTGTCTAGACGGCAGAAGGAACAAAATTAATTTTTAAAAAAAGAAGTAGAGGATTTCATTTGACCTGAATTTCTGTATTTCTAATCTACAGTTTTGCTTGATTTAATTCCAGGTGTCTTCACTGCTCTGCGCTTATGGCATAAGCCATTTTTTTGGCACTTTTGAGATCTTAAGAAAAACACTTTCTTTTCCTGTCAGTTGGTGACTTATGCCGTTATGATTCTACTAGATTATTACATTTCCCTACTGGTACATATTACATTTTCAAAAAAATAAGGTCTGATAGCCCTCATGCTCGGGAATGCGACGAACCGCTAGTTGCCTTTTGGCATAAGTCTGACATAATTATTATGCCATTATCATACTGCAGTGACGATGTGCTGGATGTTCAGATAAACTATAGCAGCGCACTGAAGCAAGACTTGACTCAAGGTTTTGTCTCAGACTTGAAATTCCTTTGAATCAACTAGCGAGACAGTCTTGCTTCCGTCTCACTAGCGAGCTAGGTCCCGTTTAACTTCATCGTTCACAAAACCGAGGCAAAAGGATTTGACACAGTGAGTTATAGGCCTAACTAAAACAGCAAAAAAAAAAAAACACTACCATCATCACCACCACCACCACCACCACTACCATCACCACTACCATCATCATCACCACCACCACCACCACTACCATCACCACTACCATCATCACCACCACCACCACCACCACTACCATCACCACTACCATCATCATCACCACCACCACCACCACTACCATCACCACTACCATCATCACCACCACCACCACCACCACTACCATCACCACTACCATCATCATCACCACCACCACCACCACTACCATCACCACTACCATCATCATCACCACCACCACCACCACTACCATCACCACTACCATCATCACCACCACCACCACAACTACCATCATCATCACTACCACCACCACTACCATCATCACCATCATCACCATCACCACCACCACCACTTCCATCATCACCACCACCACCATAAACAACAACAA
>OZ007576.1:49599000-49611500 GCA_963931925.1 Onchidella celtica
ACAAAATTTTACTTTTTCTATTCATTTCATGGGACTGAGCGCAATATTTCGAAAGTTTGTGTATATTAGAAAGTATTTAAGGTATTTCAGCCAGTTAAAATTAAGTTCTTCGCACTTGTAGGGTTTCGTCGTAGGGCTAGCGACAAGTCTCCAAAAGCTTCCGCCGTCTTTTATCATGTTATTTCTCTTTTGGAATTTATTGCATTGTTTAATTTTCAGTAATTGTAATTTAGGTAGTGTTTCTATAAAACCATTGTTGATTCCTACACTGTAATTACAAGACGGACTCACTTATTAAAATTATCAAATAGGTCGATGATTCAACCTAGCAAAAAGTTGTGGCGTCAAGAACAGAATCCAAACACATGGTTGTCCACATTTTTGCCAATTAAGCATGAATTACCATGATGTGACGGATGAGTCACGGACCTCATAGGGTTAAAACGAACGTTAGCGACCACACATCAAAATCCCTTGTAACTGACGTTTTGACGTTGACAGGTTGGACTAATACAGCGCATTATGACCTGGCTACACACGGCCTCGGAACTATTGTTCTTTCAACTTGGAAGGGGGTTGGGGGTGCACGATCCCGTTGATATTTTTGAGAGTTGGGGCCGGGGGGGGGGGGGGTCGCAAACTTTGTTCTTTCCACACCCAATGTTGTCAGCAATTTGGGGGTTGCGCGACTTTGAAGACATTTTTCGGCGGGGGTGGACGCGAGTTAACGAAGCTCGCTTAGATGGGTTGAATTTCAAAATATAAATACATGTTTAAGTGGACATTCCACTGTGTCCCATTGTATTAATGTATATAGAGTTTTGGGTTGTTCTTTTCTTTGCGATCTGTGTTTGTGAAATGTTAAAGCAAACTGCAGATGGGCCCGGGGAGGGGTAACCCTATTTTTTGCCATTTAGCCAATTCGGCTGGGTTAGTCTTTGACCGCTGTGATGCCAGAGCCAAAGAACAGACCCTTTTTCAGAAATGTCTATACTTCGCTGGGGTTTGCAGATTTTTTGTCCATGCAGGCCTCAGATGTCAAGTTCATCGTGTTTGCCACTTGTAACTCAGCATCCTTGGCAAGGCACAGTCATTTTCTTCCCTTGGTAAGAGCAAGGGTTAAAGGTAGATTTTTGGGATTCGGGGTTTTTCGGTTCACTCAGTGCCTACCAGAACTTCGAAAAATGGATCAGAACTCTGACAAAAGGGATCAGAACTTCGAAAACGGGATCAGAATTCCGAAAAAGAGTCGTGAATAAAAAAAGACTGGAAACCACCATTTCACTCAACACCAAAACTTGTGAGAGTAAGTGGAGGTGAGTCTTGTTATTCCTGGAATTGTGTGCTGACTAAGAGCGGGGGGGGGGGGGGGGGGAATAATTCCACTAAAACATCGCGTGCTAGTTAGTGCTAGAACCCAGAGACCTGGTTAACTGATGTGGTGAATTACTAATTGCATGTGTCAGAAAGTGGCTTTCTTTTAGGTTGTTCATTAATAAAGCTTTCCACTGTTTCTGTGTTGAAATGCCTCAGTATAATTTGGGCTGTAAAGTCCATACCAAGCTCTTTACTGTCTCATACATCATGTCTGTATTCTATTACGGTAAAACAAGAGCGATTTGAGAGCTGTCTGAAGAAGATACTTTGTGTATTTAGGTCTTTAATTTAGGAGGTTTCGATGCTCTTGGCATTCACTTCTCACTTTTCTTGTTTTTGTTTCTGTGTGTTTTTGTGGCAGGAATGAGTTTTTTAGAATTTTGCCCGGGCAGCGGTCTTGTTTGACCTGCTCTTCTGGACTTTACTGCAAATGTGCATCGTGCACAACGTGCACAAGGGCCCTCCGAGAAGACCGGGTGCTCGATCCTGCCTACCATGATAGGACCAGGGACAGGGCTTTTTCCCCGCTCAAAAAAATTCCAATAAGCCTGCACCAACGGGGGATCCAACCCTGTACCTTGGGCATAAGAGGCGAGCACTTTGACTCTAGACCCAATGTCCCCTTCTCAAGAAGATACTGTTTATAATTAGAGTTTAAAAGCTTAAACGCTCATTTACGCTTTTACCGACCCTACTCACCCATTAAATTGGCTAATTTATATTCTGCCAGAAGCAAATGAGTGTAGGACATACTGGAAGTGTTTAATTTATTGAGGGGTTCCAGACCCTACTAAGCGCCAATTTCCAAACGTGTAAGCCTATCACTTGCAGCTCAGAAAACCCTTGACAAGCAATAGTAATTCCACTTGGCAAACATGGGGTTAATAGCAAAGACATAATGATTAAATTTAAATTTCATCATGGCATTTAACCTGCAAAGTCTTGGCCCTTCGTTCATAATTATATTTCATGTAAGTATCTGTTTTTAAGAGGCCTCGCTTCTAGTGCTCCGAAAAATGTTATTTTGCTCCGCGAGTTGGTTGCTCTCTTCAAGTGATTCGATCTAGGCATGGGATTAATAGCGAAGGCATAATGATTAAATTTAAATTTCGTCAAGGCCTTTGACCTGCAATATCTGGGCCCTTACTGCTATTTCATGTAATTATCGGCTTTATTAACCCCTCGCTTCTAGTGCTCTGAAGCATGTTATTTTGCTCGGGAGTAGGTCGCTGGCATCAAGTGATTCCATCTAGGACAGCGTATCTCAATATGGGGCGTGCGGTGGGATTTCGGAATGTGGCGTGATTTTTCATAGAAATATTAATTTCAAAGTGTAATCCGAGATACAAGATAGCGAGACGGATCGATTCATCATATTCCGTCCGTCGACTTGCGCGCGTATCATCGGTGTCAACAGTGCAATAATTCGCATCACAGCCCTTCATGATTGAACGGAAAAGAGTAGTACTCACCGTAATCATACGCGCGGAATTTGTGGACATAAAATAGTGGAGAAGGAATGGTTCGTCTCGGTATTCTGTGTCTCGGGTGTAATTTAACATTAACTGTGTAGACACTGTTTGCTGCCGGGAACATCAACAGTTTTTCAATCTTTTAGAATAAAAATACACTAACTTTATCCGATGATGTGGTGGGGCACATAGAAAGATAGAAAGAAAGAAAGAAAGAAAGAAAGAAAGACAGACAGACAGACAGACAGACAGACAGACAGACAGACAGACAGACAGACAGACAGACAGAAAGAAAGAAAGAAAGAAAGATAGAAAGAAAGAAAGAAAGAAAGAAAGAAAGAAAGAAAGAAAGAAAGAAAGACAGAAAGAAAGATAGAAAGAAAGACAGAAGGAAGGAAAGAAAGGACAGAAAGAAAGAGAAAGAAGAAAGAAAGAAAGAAAGAAGGAAGGAAGGACAACATCATCAAGTGAGATAATTTATGGAGAATTAGAAATTATCCAAACTGTAGAACATTAGGCACTGAAGAAGGTGGTCTAAATATAGTATCCACAACATCAGAGGGTTAAAACTGAAGTGGGGGTGGGTGGGACAAAAAAGGTTGAAAAACACTGTTCTAGACGGTTCCATGCAGTTTTTTGTTTGTGTTGGTGGGTGAAATGCAACCAACAAAAGAGCGGCGTGTTGAGAACTATTGTGTTCTTAAAACGTCTTCACAGTGGATTATCCCGGCCCACCTGGGTGGAAGTCACTAGAACAATAGAAGTGTCTTTAAACAGTTTCACATCTGGTGTTGGGAGTGAGCGCCGCACGTGGCATATGGCGTCGTTTCCGGTCTTGTTTGTTCCCAATTTCTTCTTAACCTTTTTATTTTTCTCTCCATCTTTTTCTTTCTGTAGGTCGCATCTCCTTTTTTATTCTTCTTTATCTCTTCTCTTTTCATCACTTTTGCTTGATTGTGCATATTCTTTGCGTTGTCCTTCCTTATCCTCGTGTCAAAGTATTTAATTATGCAGAGTTTTCTCTCATTTTCTTTCGCTGCATCAAAACGATACTCAAGCAGATCTGTAAATGATGCAGCATAGAGCAGCTTGATCATTGAACATGGACTTTCTTAAAATTGTGTTAAACAATAATGTAAGGTACACGTGTGCAATCATTGTGTTAGCTATGAATCGAAGTTAAGCAGTTTGCGGGCACTTTGTAAATTTTTAACGAAGGATATTAACAGAGTAGTTTGGATTAAAAAAATCGAAGAATTGAAGCTTGAAATATATTATGTAGACAATATAATTTGGAAGATGACGACACTTAAAATCCGTGTGACGATGACACATGGACTGTCTTTTAGTTCTACATCATTTAATTTATACTTGTAGCCGTTTGTTGTGGTAGAGCCACGTTACTTTTGGAGTTCATTTTACATTTCTTCTCAAGTGTTTTAGTTCTATCCCTGGCCTGTAAGCGTGTGTACCAATTCTGCATCGCCCGCATCCTTAGCTGACACAGTGGGGCAAAAGCCTCAATTGTCACGGAAATCTGCAGGCTGTATGTGTGTGCATTAAACGGGACTTTGGTGAAACAAAGTATCGTATTCAATGCGCTAACCCCATTTTGTCCTCTTCTGCGTGACTCGAGCTGAGCGTAAGACACCCGTAGCGGGCAATCACATTGTTATTAATTAGGTGTAGTTCGTAATTTCACCGGTGCATGAAACGACATGGTTCAGCACTGAAGTTTACATCAACATCACCAAGAAAACATAAGTGGGATGTAAGATGATAAAACACTACGTTACAGTTTCATGAAATGTAAAAAACCCTGTGGTTTATGGTTCAGTGTCAGTAATGCTATGTTAGTTATAGATTTTTAGGGGACATGTTGGTCTAGAGGCTAGGTGCTCGGCTCTCATGCCAAAGGTATCGGGTTCGATCCCCGGTCGTTGCAGGCATTTTGACTTTTTTTTTAAGAAGGGAAACATTCCTGTCCCCGATTCTGTGGTAGGTAGGGTCGAGCACCTGGTCTTCTCGGATAAGGACGAAAAACTCGGAGAGCCCGTGTGCACGTCATGCACGTTAAGATACGTTCTCAGTTGAAAGTCAAGAAGAGCAGGTCGAGCAAGGCCGCTGCCCGGGGCAAAATTCTAAAAACAACAAAAAACCTCATCTCTTCCACAAAAACTCACAGAAACAAAAATAAGAAAAATAAAAACAAGGAAAATGAAGTGTAAATACCAATGGCTGTGAACCTCCTAAGAAAAAAGAGACCTAAACACAGTTACAGATTGTTTACCAATCTATTTTGTTTATATACGGCGCAGTAGATTTTTTTCCCCCCACTATTCAGGTTCAATGTTCTACGTTTTATAGAAGTAGACTGTCCATGCTAAATTATCACTTTTAATTTCTGTCGATCGATAGAGACTGCGAGCATTTCATTGGCTGTTGCACAGCTCTGATATTTTTATTTTTTTTCAATATGCCAGCAGGCACCAGTAGCCATACAGCGCATGTGTCATGCCAGCGTGGTAGCTATTAGAATTTCAATAACAATATTATGAAAGTTACTTTTTTTTTTCCCTCAAAGTTATAGCATTAAACATGAAATGGTCATTATGGAAAACGCATTGAACGTGTTTCATTTGAACATTAATTTTACAACAATTATCACGGGCCCACAGAAACAACTCAGTCAAAGTATTTTCACCAACTAGATCTATATTATTTTGAATCCCAAACAGCCACACTTTTTATCATGAACATCACAAACACACACGCAGCGATAGAAAGAGAGAGAGAGAGAGAGAGAGAGAAAGAAAGAGAGAGAGAGGGAGAGAGAGAGAGAGGGGGAGAGAGAGAGAGAGAAAGAAAGAAAGAAAGAAAGGGAGAGAGAGAGAAAGAGAGAGAGAGCGGGAGAGAGAGAAAGAAAGAAAGGGAGAGAGAGAAAGCGAGAGAGACAAACAGACAGACAGAGAAGATATTTTACCGAGCCATATTTTAAATGCAAAAAAGCCATAATTTTTATTATGCTTAAAAGGCGGCATTTTAGCACAACCCCCAACCTCCACCTTTCTCAGTCTCTACCTACACCCCCTTCCATAACATTAGGTGTCAGGTAAACTGTGCTCCCCAAACATCCTTGTTAATTACCTGTAATTACTTTTTAGGCATCTCATGTTTTAGCCTGGCTTCCGGTATTTTGACTTTGCTTTCTGTATTTCTGAATGTTACTGGGACATTTCCGAAAGCCGAAACGGCAGCAATAATTCATCTCAATAGCTGAGTTGTTGAGAAACCAGAGAATCAGTGTTAGATGTAGAAAATATTTGTTTGTGTATTTCTGTCGGAACTAATAGGTGAGAAACCTATTAGTTTCACTTCTCGTTAACAGGATCGCCCCAAAAATATATTATTATGGGTTAGAACCCCGCCTACGCTAGAGGTCCGTTTTCGTTCAGTTTCGTGCTACCCGCAAATAGATGACGTAAATCTTTATATATCTTGCCTATCAGCGTTCTCACCTAACTCTCGTATTCGATCTTTTTCCGAACGCTAACATTCGTAGGCCTAGGTGAAATCTTTTTTTTTTACGTCAGCCCTAAAATGTGTCCCGTGAACTTCCGAGTGTTGGTGCGATGCGACAATACACAGTGTGCAAAGGTGGGTGAAAAATCAAGCCTCAACATTGGTGCGGCATGACGCACATGCGTGTGGAGAATTAATGCTCAGTCTGGCCACAGACTAATAAATTAACCAGACTGGAAACACGAGCTTCGGGCTGTGTCTTTTTTTACGGAATTTCCCGAGCGGCGGCCGTATAACCAACATGGCCGCCGCTCGGGAAATTCCGATTCTAGTTCTATCTGCAGTAGAAAATTCTTTTTATTTGTCAAGATTGGTTGTACATGTATTAATTTCTTGGTGCGGAACCAAACTTCCGCGTTCAGTAGGCGCGTCAAAATGGTGTCATTCAAAATTGTAGCTATGCTGAAGCGTCGGTCGTCACCGTAAACCTAATGTGGCGGATGGTTCATGACCTTTCGCTGTTTTGTGACGTCACACAATGGGCCCATCCAGTCTGGGTATTTTATTAGTCTGTGAGTCTGGCATTCTCAATCAAAATCGCTGGTATGAACATACTGTCGTTCGATAACATATCTTCAGGAAAAGAACGTACTGAAAAGTGAACGAAAGTGGACCTCTGGTGTGAATGTGGGTTAAGACTTAAGGCGTATCGTGTCAATTCTGTTTCTTCACCTGCTTTGACTCACGGGTTCGTGAAGTCTCCTTTTCCGGCCGTTGCCTCAAAGACAGTTTTCACGGGCCCGAACTTGTGAGACAAACTTTTTTTTTTTTCAGTCTCGCAGGGGTTAGGGAAAGGTACGTATAAGCTAAACCAACCCCTCCCCCCTCCCCGCGCGCAAAACGCTTAGAGTGCTTACATACTAAGGCCCGGCGCGCACTATGTTAAAATTAACCACCCGTTCAATGCATGCAATCTTTTGCGTGGTGTGCAGCACGGTAAACTCTTTGCCAAACAAGCAAAAACCTGCGTTTGCACGCCGTGCAGCAGGCGAAACGGGATAGTGCGCGCGGCCCCTTAGTCTTGTAACAACCTTTCCCAATATACTAGCTTGAACATCAGATCTGTCCCACCCAACACTTCAAAGAAAACTTCAGAGAACCTCAGCTTTCCAGATAAATTATTATCTCCGCGCGTATGCGTGTGCGAAGACAGTAGTTCTCAGACATGCTAGCATTTCTTCTGCTATGACAGTAAAAAAAAAAAAAAAAATTAGGTGCGCGCGCATTGCACTTTTACCAGCGCGTGAACTTTAGTAGTTGTGAGCAATGAACTTAACTCTCCCTGTGAGTGGAAAATAATGAGGTGCATTTTGGGTGCGGGTGGGAATAGGACTGGTTGGGGTGGGTATCGGGGAATTGGGGTATGGGGGTGGAGCCTTTTTTGTGGTTATTCTGAGACCCCAGAATTCATTAGCCTGGGGGGGGGGGGGCGAGGGCAATTATTGAATTTTCAGTCTCTCCATGGCCCAACATACAAAATCATGATCCTTACGTGGTACGTGGGAGTTGTTTTTTGTTTTTTCGGGGGGGGGGGCGGGTTCTGGAATCCAGCCTACATTAGGCGCGGGGCCAAGGAGGGCAAGTATTGAATTTTCTGAGTCTCCGACACACAAAAGCGTGAACTTCGCGTGGGAGGAGCTGGGGAGGGGAAGTGAGTATTTGAATTTTTTTTTAGGTTCAAAGATACGAAAATATGAGGTGGAGAGGAGGGTGGGGGGCGGGTGGGGGAGGAGGAAGTGGGGTTGATGGCCGGAGAAAAGGTTGAACTCGCTCAGTCTGTGGTATAAAAACATGAGTCGCAAAACCCAGAGAGCGGCCGGGGTACGATCGTTTCAATTAGATGTTATCTTTGGAACTTTCCGAAAGTGTTTAGGGAGTCACGCAATCGTTTGAAAATTGGTTTTTGGCACGGCTTCTTGCCTGTGTTTAGGAGCTGCATGACAGCTGAAAAACCTTTGGCATTTTACACCCGTGAGCAGACAAGTTAGAACAACAGGATTTGTATGAGTGACGAGGAAGTTTCCTTTTGAAATCGTCCGAGTCCCAGGCAACATTCAAAGTCCCAGCTTCCTTTTGAAACAGTGGTGACGTGCAAAGGCCGAGTGACGTATCTGCTCATTTCACACTTTTAAGAAAAAGGAAAAAAAAACGAGTTTGACGTAACTGTATAAATGCGTCTGTTTATGCAGTTGGCACACTTGAAACTACTATTTCGGTTGCAGATACATCATCCTGCTTTTGACAAAAAAGAATTATGTGTGAGACAAGTTCAGAGAGACAACAAAGGAGGCCAAACTGTCAGTTACGTCGCTCTGCCTTTGGACAGCAAAGTGGTTCTCAGAGTTCGTGCCCACATTCGGCTTCGCAGCTTCCCTTAGAAACAGTGGTTCTCAGAGTCGCTGACGACATTCGGCCTCCCAGCTTCCACTAGATACACTGGGTCTCAGAGTCGCTGACGACATTCGGCCTCCCAGCTTCCACTAGAAACACTGGTTCTCAGAGTCGCTGACGACATTCGGCCTCCCAGCTTCCACTAGAAACAGTGGTTCTCAGAGTCGCTGACGACATTCGGCCTCCCACCTTCCACTAGAAACACTGGTTCTCAGAGTCGCTGACGACATTCGGCCTCCCAGCTTCCACTAGAAACAGTGGTTCTCAGAGTCGCTGACGACATTCGGCCTCCCAGCTTCCACTAGAAACAGTGGTTCTCAGAGTCGCTGACGACATTCGGCCTCCCAGCTTCCACTAGAAACAGTGGTTCTCAGAATCGCTGACGACATTTGGCCTCCCAGCTTCCACTAGAAACAGTGGTTCTCAGAGTCGCTGACGACATTCGGCCTCCCAGCTTCCACTAGAAACAGTGGTTGTCAGAGTCGCTGACGACATTCGGCCTCCCAGCTTTCACTAGAAACAGTGGTTCTCAGAGTCGCTGACGACATTCGGCCTCCCAGCTTCCACTAGAAACAGTGGTTGTCAGAGTCGCTGACGACATTCGGCCTCCCAGCTTCCACTAGAAACAGTGGTTCTCAGAGTCGCTGACGACATTCGGCCTCCCAGCTTCCACTAGAAACAGTGGTTCTCAGAGTCGCTGACGACATTCGGCCTCCCAGCTTCCACTAGAAACAGTGGTTCTCAGAGTCGCTGACGACATTCGGCCTCCCAGCTTCCACTAGAAACAGTGGTTCTCAGAATCGCTGACGACATTTGGCCTCCCAGCTTCCACTAGAAACAGTGGTTCTCAGAGTCGCTGACGACATTCGGCCTCCCAGCTTCCACTAGAAACAGTGGTTGTCAGAGTCGCTGACGACATTCGGCCTCCTAGCTTCCACTAGAAACAGTGGTTCTCAGAGTCGCTGACGACATTCGGCCTCCCAGCTTCCACTAGAAACAGTGGTTGTCAGAGTCGCTGACGACATTCGGCCTCCCAGCTTCCACTAGAAACAGTGGTTCTCAGAGTCGCTGACGACATTCGGCCTCCCAGCTTCCACTAGAAACAGTGGTTGTCAGAGTCGCTGACGACATTCGGCCTCCCAGCTTCCACTAGAAACAGTGGTTCTCAGAGTCGCTGACGACATTCGGCCTCCCAGCTTCCACTAGAAACAGTGGTTGTCAGAGTCGCTGACGACATTCGGCCTCCCAGCTTCCACTAGAAACAGTGGTTCTCAGAGTCGCTGACGACATTCGGCCTCCCAGCTTCCACTAGAAACAGTGGTTCTCAGAATCGCTGACGACATTTGGCCTCCCAGCTTCCACTAGAAACAGTGGTTCTCAGAGTCGCTGACGACATTCGGCCTCCCAGCTTCCACTAGAAACAGTGGTTGTCAGAGTCGCTGACGACATTCGGCCTCCCAGCTTCCACTAGAAACAGTGGTTCTCAGAGTCGCTGACGACATTCGGCCTCCCAGCTTCCACTAGAAACAGTGGTTCTCAGAGTCGCTGACGACATTCGGCCTCCCAGCTTCCACTAGAAACAGTGGTTCTCAGAGTCGCTGACGACATTCGGCCTCCCAGCTTCCACTAGAAACAGTGGTTCTCAGAATCGCTGACGACATTCGGCCTCCCAGCTTCCACTAGAAACATTGGTTCTCAGAGTCGCTGACGACATTCGGCCTCCCAGCTTCCACTAGAAACAGTGGTTCTCAGAGTCGCTGACGACATTCGGCCTCCCAGCTTCCACTAGAAACAGTGGTTGTCAGAGTCGCTGACGACATTCGGCCTCCCAGCTTCCACTAGAAACACTGGTTCTCAGAGTCGCTGACGACATTCAGCGTTCCATCTTCTTTTTGAAACAGTGAATTCTCAGAGTCCTTGTCCAAATTTCAACCCTTTCGATCTCAGATTTCCCCAAATACTAGCCCTCGTGTCATCTGCTAATTTTTTTCTACCACTACACTATTACAGTGGTAATTACTTCTGTATACACAAGTTACTTTTCTCAGTTTGATTTCCTCCTCTGATTGACACTTCTCCCAAGATCCTCCGGTTGCCAAAATTCCTCCACGGGCGGCCAAGTGCCTCGACTTTGAGACTAACTGCTTTAAAACAAACAAAAAAATTATCGCAGAACAGAAACCCATTAAACTTCCTACGGTCTCTTTGATTTTCCAAAGGATGAGAAGAGCTCTGGAACTCTTAGAGAAAAAAAAAAAACATTGTGGAACGAACATGCTTCGTTTGAGACCAAAATGCACTTGAAAGACAAAAGCTAAAAAAAAAAAAAAACGAGGATCGGCAGCACCAGCTCACCACACTTTGAGCCAGATTTAGTGATATCGATGAGCACACGTTGTGTAATTTGTTTATTTACTTGTGCGCACCGCCATTGACCCGAAGAGCCCTGCTTTTACGCTCGAAAATAAAACACTGATACAGTTTGCCAGCTCTGCTGGTGCCATGTTATGAAAAAAGAGCTCATGACGAAAACAAACTTGTGCATGGGACGAAAATTTAAAAAAAACAAACAAAAACGGAACATTTCGCGTTAGCTCTGCTTTATTTTGTTTCATTTTCCTATTTTGTAATGTCCAGAAGAAGCTATTAAGCTGGGTTTTTATGTGCACGGAAACGGATACGGCAAGGGAAAAGTCAAAAACCCTTTTACGTAGTGAAATAGAAAGAATATTTTCATGCGTACACAGAAGCCGTTTCCGTACACAGGGAAACACTCTTTCTTTTGACTACTTGATGGATTTTTGGCATTTCCGTTTCCGTACACATTTAAAGCCAGCCTTAGTCGTACAAGATTATTGTAACCCAGATAGAAATATACAGCACATTTCATGCTAAGAAATGATGTTAAAAAGTGACTTTGATCGACACTGGCGTAGCGCATGCTGTTCTTTTCCTTAACACGGCAACACTGTCTCCATATGGCCAGTGCATTGGCGTCGTGATTAGAGTACTTGACTTGCTTGTGAGGCGTCTGAGGATCGGATCTCGACAAAATATTAATATATTATACACATTAAAAAAAAATAAAAAATTCAAACGCAGAAAATCTGTGGGGTCGAGTCAAGGCTTATTGTAATGTTTACTCAACGGCAGGGCTTGACAGAGGCTCAAACCTGACTCCTAAAATAGCCTCATTATACTGAATAGGGATGTAAAAACCCAAAGTGAAGAAACAGAATCCTTTTGACATCCTGGTTAAATAGAGCAGATTTTCAACCTTGTCCTTGCCTTCTCATTTTAACAGCTTAGATGTTGGTCAAGAGACATTGTCACCACTGCATCAGCATAATGGCCGAAGTCAGAATTTGGTCGAAACTGCGCCGACTTTTCATTCTGTGAGATAAATCCCAAAAACTTGCACTAAACAAGAAACGGATATCCTAATCCGCTTCCCCATTACTATCATTTTGACATTTGGACGAACTCAACAAATGACACTTTAATATTTAGCTAAAGTCGCTTTTCTCAGAACTTTGACATAATGAAAAAACCTTTATGTTAACACTCCGATGTTATATCTAGGTGTACAATACGCCTGCAAACATGAGCTTCCCTATTGTATCACAATTGATGGGTCGCTCTTGACAGTATTATTTGTATTTGTATTTGTATACTACT
>OZ007576.1:49616500-49669000 GCA_963931925.1 Onchidella celtica
ACACAAAAAACTTCTATTTCGAGACCACCAGCATTTCAACAAATCAGCTCCCTACTCAAGGTCACTAAACGCTTAATTTAAACTCGCCCAGATGTTTTAAAATGAAATGACGATGCGTTTAAAGCTTAAAACTCCTCACAGCTGTTTACGAGAAGCACTTTCTTTCTTTGAAGTAGATAATATTATTGGGCTCCGATTTTGCTCGCCCACTAAACTTTCAACTTTGCCGAGGAGCAACATAGATCTTAATAGTTCACCGAAAGAACACATTTTAATAAAGACATTCTTAAGTCAGTGTTAAAGGATCCACGTTGGTCTGGAGGCAAGATGCTCACCCCTCATGCCGAAGGTACCGGGTTCGATTTCAGGTCTATGCAGACGTTGAAATTTTTTAATTTTTTTTTTGGGGGGGGGGGGGGGGGGATTCCTGACCCTATGCAAGGTAGGGTCGAGCAGCCAGTCTTCACTAACAAGAACGAAAAAGTCGGAGGGCCCATGTGCACGTCGCACACATTAAAGATATCTTGGCAGTTGAAAGTCGAGAAGAGCAGGCCGAAAAAGACCGCTGCCCGGGCAAAATTCTAAAAAAAAAACGAATCCCCACCACAAAAACACATAGGAACAAGAACAAGAAAAAAAAAACGTGAAGTGAAAATGCCAAGAGCAGCGAACCTCCCAAAATAAGGACCTAAACACAGTCGGTGTTAAGGTAACTATATGAAGATACCCAACATTGCCGGGATAGACCTACTTCCGTCCTCCATCTTTCTTCCCTCATCAAAACTTTTCAGATCCATACAAAACAACTTCCAAGAAGACGGAAATTTAAACGAAACTATTCGATTTTATTTGTAAAGTTTAGAAGCTCTGGATACGAAAAATAAAACAAAAAACCTGCCCAAATAGCCTGTGATAGGCTCAACGTGGCTGTTGAAGTTTGAAATCCAAGAACAAACTTTCCCCCTCCTCCACCCCTCTCCCTGTTCCCCCCCCCCTTTTCCTACACCTCCCTGCCTCCTACTTTCCTGTCTCCTCTCCTTGAGAGCTTTAGTACTATAGCAGCATATTGATGCCGATCTTATCAGATAAGTCATAGTACCAAAATGTAACATAAGTCAGGCTTAAATCTATCTCTTGGTTTGTGTTAATTTGATATCATTTTTACACTGTTCTAGCAAAATCAAGCACCGTGTAATGAAAGGCGTTATCTCCAATAGTTATAAAGTTATAGACATAAAGTTAAAGGCTTTCGTCAAAGTTTTTGGTTGAGATATTTCTGGCTAATGAGACTGTGGCGTTGGATCGGAAATTATATGTTTCCGAAAGCCTTACAACTTCCGGAACTTCGAAGAGAGAGAGAGAGACAGAGAGAGAGACAGAGAGAAAGAGAGAGAGAGAGAAAGAGAGAGAGAGAGAAAGAGAGAGAGAGAGAAAGAGAGAGAGAGAGAAAAAGAGAGAGAGAGAAAGAGAGAGAGAGAGAGAAAAGAGAGAGAGAGAGAGGGCGAGAGAAAGAGAGAGAGAGAGGGGGGGGGGGAGAGAGAGAGCGAGAGAGAGAGAACGAGTCTTTTACACACACAGTTGACTCAACGTGAGTTCCAAATGCGACACGCCATAATACCGTATGTCGTTATAAGCGTGCGTACATTTTCATGCTGATACAGTCGAATTAACCAATTATGGAAATAGTGCGTAATGAAGTATAAAACATATAAAATGGACGGTTAGTCAACACCGTCGACTGCATGATTAAAATTAATGATTTGGCTATTTTCAGACTGACTAATTATTATTATTGGCTGTTGTTATAAGCGCGTGAGCACTCCAAGCATTTTGCTCTGGGGAGGGGGGCGGGGAGCGCATACATAAACCTACTTATCCCTAACCCCGACCTTATCCTCAACTCAAATCTTATCGAATCCCGAACCCTGCTCCTTACGGTCTCAACCAAAAAAACAAACAGGAGGAAAACAAAAAGAAAATATGAAAGAATAATTCATTAAGGCTGTTGTTAGTAATGTTAGGAGTATTTCCAGAGGAGCCCTCTAGCTCTGGTATCACAAAAGGCTTTAAAATACGAAGCCTTATAGCAAAAAAAAAACAAAAAAACTTGGGAGACGTACATACTTGTAACAATATTCATAATCTCATGTATTTTGCATCGTCCAATGACTTTGCATTTTGAAAAGGCTGTCGTTATACCAGGCGCGCATTAGAAACTTTTTAATTGCCCAGGTCAGTGAAACTATTTAGTCACCGGAATAGAACAAATGGCCCTCGTGTTCGAAGCCCACACGGGTGATTTTTTTTTCTTTTTTTTTTTAATCTGCAAAGTGAAAAGTAGCTTTTTAATTCAGCTTTCTCATCTCACTTCGGTTTTGTCCATCCACAGCAGGATGTAGCCCTCCCACAATGGCTTCCATTCTTTTCTGTCTGATGTCTTCCTCATCCATGTTTTTTGTTCCCTCTCTCTGTTTAATGTCCACCTGCTACCTTCTGCCTCTTTTAATTCACCTTCACCTTCACCTTCACCTATCCGGGCATCTTGAAAACCGTTGGCAACCAGCTTCCTCCATTCCTCCCGTTTGTCGGACGCTTTTTGGCAGTTGCTGAGTGTGAGGTCAGTCCAGTCACTGATGCAATCTCCCATCTCTTTCTCTGTCTTCCTCTCCTTCTGCCTCCTCGCACTGTCCCTTGTAGAATGGTTTTTGGCAAGTCCTGTTGATCTTGATACATGACAATACCGTCTCATTTTCCTTCTTTTCACTGTGGACAACAGGTCTTCGTATGGTCCAATGGCTTGTCTTACTCTAGTCTGGTCTGGACCTCGAAGTCGGTAATTTGGTCTTTGTAATTACCGGCAACTGAATAGTTTCTTTGGCCGGGTGACTAAAAATATCTCCCATATGCGCCTGGCCTTAGGGGACCGTAGCCGAATTATAAAGCCGTGGAGAGAAAATACTGAGCTGTGTTCACTGCTCAGCGATAGCTTACTGTGTGAAATACACGGTCCACTAACAATAACCATTTGGAATAGTCACACGAAACAGCTCGATTTATGTGCTAGGTAAGAGACACTTGTCATTAAGTTAACCCTTTGAGCCTGAGTCTGGCAATGAACCAGACAAGACTCCTGCAGACAAATTCATGAGTCAGTCATTCCGAAACGGTTGACTGAAAATGATCGCAACAGCTGCTGGGATAGCACCAGGGCGTTGACATCGAAAAAGTTGGTTAAAAGCTAATTAAATTGTGCATGTTTGAATTTTATTCGGTTGCTGTTTGCTGAAACAGGCCCGGAATATCTTTCAGAGCTAGTGGGATCATACCAACCATCGTGCACTTTATGGTCAGTGGACGCTCAACTCCTTGAGACACCCACAGTCAGACTGTTGTTTAGTGAAAAGGCTTTTTCTAGTTGGTGGGCCTAAATTGTGGAACAACATCAGCGTTGACACCAGGAAACGTGAAAGCATCGTCACATTTAATAATAAACTCAAAACAGAATTGTTTAGGACTGTTTTCTCTGAAACTGAATGATGTCCCTTTTGGTCTCAGAGGTTTGAGGGTGAGAGTAGATCATGTGTTTGTTAATGAGTGTGAGTGGGAGCATGATGAATTGCTCTCATGTTAATCCTGTTTCTAATTTATTTCAGCGCCTTAGAGCACATCATTTGTTTGTGTGTGTGGAGTTGACCGCTATACACATTAATTATTACATTACATCTAATTTACAACAGATTAGTGTGACAATGTGTAGCCAAGGTTTTTTTTATACTAACTATAATATTGTAAACATTTAGAAAACAGATACTGGGAAAACATTAAAGACATGACCAAAACTTCAGTTTCAACCGAACTCATCAATGGCAAATAAGTGGTCTTGTCCACAGCATCCGCTCCGCTGTTTTTACGGAAAAATGACGTATGAAAAAACTCTATTTGCCAATATAGGGGTGAGGAACTGAGCGGTATGAACGCTGTGGACCTGTGGATATGTATACAGAGGCCAAGAGTGTTTTATTTTGTCAGACATCATTTGCCGCAAATACTGCCACTAAAAGTGTCATTTCCCCTGCTCGGTCCGTGTGATTTAATGCGATTTAATTCACCAGCTTGAGAAACCCAGTCACAATTAATTAGATTGTACCCCCCCCCTCCCCCGCGCGCACCCTGGGTCAAGCGTTCAACTGCCGAGCCACTGCGTCCACCACCATTGTCAACATCAAGGGCATGTACAAAAAAAAACGACCATGTTTCCTTATCATCCCTAGTGGTATGCTCGTTCTTCAGCTTTCATTCACGTGTTCACAAAGGCCGGCGAGAACCTTGAACTTACTAAGCTTTTCTAGATGGCAACTTAAGCCGATTTGGACCCACAAAGGAGTTAGTACTTAACGCTGGCCAGCATCTGTTCTCAGCTTCTACTTAACGTTCGATTCACAAATTATCTGTTTACCTTATTAAAATTTCCTTTCCTTGCTCATTTTGTTGTTTGATTTCTTGCCATTGATTCAAAACTATTTTCTGTATCTAAAGGCCAGATGTTACAGAATGAAAAAGACTCTAAATGTTGCCTTAATGTTAAGGCCAGGTTTACGGGTGGAACAGTCCAAAGCTGGTGTAGGCACCAATGGCTTGCCGTCCATGAATTTTGCTCCACACTAGCACACTGGACACTGCCCACCCAAAGACGCAGCGGGAAGTGCTGTATCGTGCTAGTGTGCAGCAACAATGTATGAGTGGAGAGCCAACGGTCTGACGCCTACACCAGTTTTGGTATGTTTTACCCCTCAGAGAACATTAAAGAAAGCAGAAAAAGGTACAGCTCATTTTAATTTTAGACCCATGTAGCCAAATACTCAGTATTTTTGGTTTTTTTCAGGGATCAATTTGTGCCCAAAAACCAAACGTTACCGCGGGTCTTTCGCCAAAGAAAAGGTTATAGTGGTTTGCGAAGTTCATTAGTTCTTGTTTGTTCCAACTCCATTTTTTGCATAACTGAGAAATTCGAAGTTAAACGTTTGCGGCTTTAGTATCATGATAAGGAATTAGAATAAACAGGAATTGTGAAACAGCTTGATAAGTGTCACAGAGCATTTTAAACAAATATCAAAATGTGCATTTGTTATACCTTTTCTACATTCTAAAAGATCTCCGATTTTCAGAAAAGATAAGATAAGATAAGATAAGAAGATAAGAATCACTTTATTATCCCATACGGGAAATTCGTTTTCACAGAGTGTTTAACAGCACACACGTGGTAGAACAAATAACAACTAAGGTCGAGTAACCCCAACCTTTGCACTTTCCCAAAAAATTCAATGTGCAAGCAAACCTCTACTTGGCTCTCCAAATAACCACTCCAAAGCAACAAACAAACCAAAAAAAAATGGTTTCAGATTATCATAAAATCCAATTTGATCATACCTTTTGAACTCCCCAGTTCAGGCTTTGCAGTTAAGATAACCGTAAAATTCTTTCAGGTGCCCTACCCCTGGCTTGTTAATTAAGTCTTTACCTGTAGCATATTGCTCATTTTAACACATTTTCCAACTGTAAATTCGACTTGGCTCGTCTTTTGTTGCTGCCAATCTTGATTACAATGTTGGAATCCCCGGCGAGAAGGAAAACAAACTCTCTTCACACCTTCGGGATGCCGGAGTTTTTTTAATAATGCAAAGTTGATTGGGTGGAATAGGGATGTGTTCAAAATGCGAAACTGTTTCTAGAGCTGTGGTATGGAAAGATCTGATATGGCAGTTTTGAAATAAAGTGTAATCAGTCTGGTGTCTTTTTTATTCAGTCCTAGCGCCCAGACAGAGCGGCTTTGGATTCGTTTGGCTTTTGGTTGTTCTGCCGAAAATCATCGGTCGCGATGAAAAATGAAATTAGACGAAAGCGGCAAAACTGCGGGCTCTAATAGGTGCAATGAAGTTTTAAAAAACAACAACAAACAAACTTTTCGGCTCTTGGGCCAGACGAGACTGAGGTCACTGGGCGAAACTTGCCGAAAGCGAAACTAAACCGAAACCATTGTGTCTGGGCTCTAAGACGAAATAGAAAATTATATGTGCCATTTCAGAAGAAAAGGGGGAAGAGGAAAGTTTGACGTAAAGCAGATAAAGATTTTAAAGAGAGAAACAAAGAGAGAGAGAGAGAGAGAGAGAGAGAGAGAGAGAGAGAGAGGGGGGGTGGGGTGGGGGAATAAAATAACATGGTAATGATCACCAAAAAAAAGGGGGGTGGGGAGGGAGGGGTAGGAGAGGAAACAGAGAGAACTACAGAGGAGAAGAGATGGGAACGAAAATACGTTCTTTATTACGAAAGCTTACCACAAGAACCAAGGAAGGCTGGAAGAAAATAAGGTGAAGCGATGCCAACTTTAATCCTGTCTGTTCATCATCTCCCACCGTCTTTTGTCAAACATTCCGTTCAGTTAACTGATTTCGATATAGCAGCTGGGAAAACTGAAACTGTTGTCATCGACTAGTGATCTTGATCGTAGTCAGCAAAGTTTGCCCTGTTGAAGAATTCTCCCTGCATGCAGGTCACGGCAAAGTGTATGCATTTCTGTACAGATATAATGACGTGTCAAAATAAAACATTTAGACTTGACATGTTGTAGCTCTTTCTCATACCTGAAGAGATTTGACTGCAGTAGCCAGTCTCCACAGCGGGAAAACCTTTAGTTTAGGCGTACACTAGCCGATTCAGGGACGCGCTGGTCTAGAGACAAGGTGCTCGCCTCTCATGCCGAAGGTACCGGGTTCGATACCCAGTCGGTGCAGGCATGTTGGAATTTTGGGTGAAAAATTCCTGTGACTGATCCTATGGTATGTAGGATCGAGCACGTAGTCTTCTCGGATAAGGACGAAAAACTCGGAGGGCTCGTGTGCACGTTGCCCACGTTAAAGATACCTTGACAGTTGGAAGTCGAAAAGATCAGGCCGAACAATGCCGCTGCTTTTCGTACATCATTTTCCGTAACAAAGCGGAGCGGAGCGGATGCTGTGGACAAGACCGGTTGGGCTTGTGATCACAATTGTTCTGATTAAGGAAGGCTGTCTATTACACGTAGATCTATGACTTTATTAAAATGTTTGTGCACGTATGTGTGTGTGTGTGTGTTTGTCTGTCTGTCTCTCTCTCACTCTGTCTTTCTCACCCTCTCTCTCTCTCTTCATCTCCCTGCGTATGGTACCTTTATAATTATGTGTATTTGCCATCTGTGAGATATATCATCAGCATTAGCGACACCATTCCAAATAAACCACACGGAGCAGCTGAGATCTGTCAAAACCTTCATAAATTCGCAATTGTACCAAATAACATCAAGAGGAGAGCTTCACAACGACGCAATATTTTCCCCCAAACTTACACAAACCTTGATTACTTGGCATAATTTTTATTTTTATGAAAAAGTAAAAACCCGAAACCGTTACAATTATCGCTTGACTAAACGTAACGGGCTGCAGACACGTGCGACATTTTTTGTTGACAATATTCTATTTACAAGTTCGCTGAATGTAGATAGACTTGTTTTGTTTCTTGCGTCTTCAAGCGCGGTCTACCGTGACGTCAGATAGATGAAAGATAACACAAAAGGTTTCATTATCAAGAAACACCTGAATTTGTTCTTATGTGGGGGGAGAAAAAACAACAACCTATAACAACTTTGTGTTTTTATTCCACAATGGAAAAGAAGTAGGAAAGATCTTTTATAAGGAAATCGGTCAATCGCATTGTTGGATAATGGACGGAGCTTCGGTCAACTTCAAAGAGCCGAGGGAAAAAAAAACTACAACAACAAACAATCATAACTGTTCCAACATCAGGGCGTATCTAATTTTTCATAAGTTTGAGAAAAGCCAGTCAAACTGCTTGCGAGGGTGAAGTATTTATCGCTTATCAAAGTGGAATGTTTAGATATTGGGCCCAGTTGTTTTAGGCTGTGATTTTGGGTATGGATTAGCCTATCTGACTTTTCGTTTTACGTGATGCTGGATAGACTTTACCTCAAAAAGTAGATGGGGAGTCACTGCAATACGTCATGGTGCTGACCTTTTGGCCTAAGTCATTTTTTGCACTTCTAAGACAATCGCAAAAAAACGTATTTAAATTCTTTTGCAATGCATTCAGACTTAGGCCAAAATGACTCTAGGTAAAAGTGGCCATCATCCACGTTGGGCTGAAACAACCCCAGAACCAAAATGGCCTACGTCTATGAATGAGGCCATTACAGAAAGTTTTATTTCCAGGATAATGGCTTGGCACTTTTGAATGATTTTTACACTAATAGATGCACCATGGATATGGCAGTGACCTTACAGGTACATTCTGTTTTGGCCTAAGTCTGACTTAGGCCAAAAGGTTAACACCATGACGAATATTGGCATAAATCGGACTTAAGCCATTTTGTTTGTAATGAGAAAACATCTGAAAAAATGAAGGGACTCGTAAATCTAAACACATAGATGAAAAGATAAACAAACAAATAAATAGACAAACAAAACCAACGAGATGATCACTGGACAAAAAACTACAGGTAAAATCGTTGACTATATTAAAATTTCTTATGGGACAATGAATCCGCATGTACACATTCAAGGAAGTGAGATAGATCAGTGTTGCTCCGAGAAACACGTTTGAAAATCTGCTGATCAGAACTATAATGATGAGGAAGTGGGGGAGACATGAAGTTTTACAGTTGGAATGCTAGTCAAACTGGTTTGTCCTTTACAGGGGTTTGTCTTTGTGAAGGGAAAAGAGGTCGTACCGATTTCTTATTTACTCAAGTTTTAAGTCAAAATTTGGTAATTTTGAAGGCCATTAAGAAAGAAAGAAGAGAGAGAGAGAGAGAGAGGGGTTGGAGAGAGAGAGAAAGAGAGAGGGGTTGGAGAGAGAGAGAAAGAGAGAGGGGTTGGAGAGAGAGAGAAAGAGAGAGGGGTTGGAGAGAGAGAGAAAGAGAGAGGGGTTGGAGAGAGAGAGAAAGAGAGAGGGGCTGGAGAGAGAGAGAAAGAGAGAGAGAGAAAGAGAGGGGTTGGAGAGAGAGAGAGAGAGAGAGAGAGAGAGAGAAAGAGAGAGAGAGAGAGAGAGAGAGAGAGAAAGAGAGAGAGAGAGAAAGAGAGAGAGAGAGAGAGAAAGAGAGAGAGAGAGAGAGAGAGAGAAAGAGAGAGAGAGAGAGAGAGAGAAAGGGAAGATAGGGAGAGTCAGAGAGAAAAGAGAGAAAGAGAGAGAGAGAGAGAGAAAGAGAGAGAGAGAGGGGTTGGAGAGAGAGAGAAAGAGAGAGAGAGAGATGGCTGAAAGAGAAAGATAGAAAGACAAAGAGGGACAAAAGTAGGAGAGAGCGAGAGAGAGAAAGAGGGAGGAGGGAACAGAGAGAGCGAGCAAGAGAGAAAAGAGAGAGAGAGAGAGTGAAAGAGAAAGATAGAAAAAGAAGAAAAAAGGCCGAAAGAACGAGACAGAGAGAGAAAAAGAGAAAGAGAGAGAGAGAGAGAGAGAGAGAGAGAGAGAGAGAGAGAGAGAGAAAGTCACAGATAGACAGACAGACAGACAGACAGATAACTTCAATGTCGGGAGGTAACGAAGAAATTTACCTTTTGACTACAGCTTTTACAAACACGCCACAGTATAGTCTCAAAAGCGGTCGAATATAATCTTCAAGTATCTATTCACGGAGCCACCACTATTTAGGGATAACGGTCCTCCTCCCCCCCCCCCCCCCCCCCATTGTAGAAAAAAAGAAAAGAAGTCACATTATAGTTTAAACCGGTCTTTATGTTCGACATCCATCGAAATGTAGGTCTTCATTGTAAATGGTCAAGAACAGTACTAGAATCTATCCATATGTATTAAATAAAGACACGACTGAAGGCTCTCCCCCCTCCACCCTCCTCTCTCCCCAACCCTTGCGTGAAGCCGATGTCCCACTTGCCCCGTACCAACTTGAAAAAAAAAAAACGAAAGGAAAGTCTGTACTTCCCCCTTCTTCCCACCCCACCACACCTGATCTGTGAAGTGCAGCCGTGCTACGGAGAAAGACGGTACATACCAATCTAGATCAAATCCACTTTTTAATGTCGGTTTATAGAATCAAATATGCTGTATCTTCCTATCTAGTTTTGGGCGACCCTGGGGCGTATCATACTTCGCTCTGCCCATCAGACAAGAAGTGCACGCTATAATTTTCTATATTTTCTGAGTAAATCCGGGAAGACTCTATCATACTAAGCCCGGTCAGACACAGTCAGCTTCTGCAATTATTTTTTGGGTGTACATTTTGCTGGCAGCAACTGTCTGTGACGTTTCGGGCTTAGTATGATAGCCACCTAATCGTTTCTTTTAATTATCACAAAATGGAAATTGAACATAGATCAAGGAGGTGGGGGGGGGGGGGGAGAGTGGAGGGTGGAGTGCTTTTTTTTGTCGCCTACCGTTAAAGTCTCTTTTTTGGGGGGCACATACAGTCTTTTACCATAGGACGGCCGTATTGTATTATATTTCTGCGTTTGTTGCCTGCCAATGCATCATTACGTGGTTAATGAAGCAGTTGGTTAGAATAAGGCATACGTGTGTGTAATATACACCTGTGCAGCATAATGCATTGGGGTCTTTTCTGCACGTCTGTCCAGGTTAATAAAATGACAGGAGGCATAACTAATAAACTTCACGAGAGAGTAGAGTCTAGTTGATAATGTACTCGGGTCTTACTCCAGAACTAGGTGTGCTGATGTTATGACTGGTCATTAGTAATATAGGCCCATTGTGCATATCGGCCGTCTTTGTTGTAAGGACCGACACATAGCCATGGCGTTAGTAGCACTGATTTTGATTCGTTAGCTGACTTGCACTGCGAGCAATTTTATTGAAGCGTCGCAAACCGGCGGCGAGCTAAAATGAGTTCACTACAGTTAACAATGGCACGCGTGTACATGCACATGGCAGACGTTCGGTCAATTCTTTCACTTCGTTTCCCTTGTTTACACGGATGGTAGGGAATCTGACCAGCTTGGATCCATCCTTTCCAGCCGTGTCATAACAGTCAGCTGCAACGCAACCAGCAGGCATTTTAACCGCTTAGACATATCTGGAAGTTGCACTCATCAGCTGATCCACCCGCCATTTCGGGTGTCGGAAGTACAAAACAAAAACACTCTGTGACGCCATTCGCAATGGGCCTAGACTTAAGCTCGAGGGAGGGTGTTGCCCGCAAGCACAATGAATGGCTTACATGAAAAGAGAAAGAAGCGATTCTGGATTTGAGTTTGAAATTGAGGACAGCAAGTCGACCCGACAACGGTCCGTCAGATTGTGCCAGGAAGAAGCAAAACGATATGCAGAATGTAACAGAATGCCAGGGCAGAAGGCGACACTACCAGAAGCTTCCACGATCTACCAGTGGGCCCATCGGGGGAGAACATACATCTTTTTATTCTCCTTCGTTCAATTTCAAATGGAAGTCTATATCCGGGTAAAATACTACGGCCCAATAACATTATGATTACGGTTATTGACCTTAAAATCGCACACCTCACCGACTTTGAAAAAGTTTCCCATTCTAGCTGCAACTGGCATTGTTATAGTTTGTGTTTCCTGCAAGTGTCTGGGCAGAGCGGCGGCACGGGAGTTTTGCCTGGTGCAGTTCAGTTCTTGTCTGTTTAATCCTTTGCATTGACTAGCACAGCACACACGCTGTTAGTGTTACTGAGACAGCCAGGGAAAGGGTCCGTGTTGAACAAAAAGATCTATAGATGTCTGACTAGATCAGAGGGAAATGGGGGTTAGGGAAGGCAGCGGAGGGGAGATACAGAGAGAGAAAGAAAGAAAGAGGAATACAGAGAGAAGAGCTAAAGAGAGAAAGAGAGAGAGTGAACGATAGGGAGAATACGCAGTCAGAGAGTCAAAGAAAAAGAAGGACAGGGAGAGAGAGAGGGAGAAAGACAACTGGACAGATAGATAGACAGACAGACAGACAGGGGAGGGGGGGGGCGGATAGATAAACAGATAGATAGACAGACAGACAGACAGACAGACAGACAGACAGACAGATAGATAGATAGATAGATAGATAGATAGATAGATAGATAGATAGATAGATCTTTAGACCGATAGATAGATAGATAGACAGACAGACAGACAGACAGACAGACAGACGGACAGACAGACAGAGAGAGAGAGAGAGAGAGAGATAGAGAGATAGATAGATAGATAGATAGATAGATAGATAGATAGATAGATAGATAAGAAGAATAAAAGGAACAACAAACACATGAACAACGGCAACAATAAAAACAAACGAAAATTACAACGATATCTATTATATATTTCAGTAACTTGCAACCTTTGGCACGACTAACTGACCAAACTATACACTCTTCAGGCCTTAAATTTGGCAGGAAGGTGGCAATTGAGATAAGGAAGATGATGGCTATAATTAAAAGTTGTTTACTTCAAGCATGTATTTTTAAAAAATAACAATGTTTATTGCTATGTAACATCTGTATTTTTGCATGTTTGTTTCGTAATATATATAGTACCGTGCATGTCCTAAAAAGTAACCGTATCATGCGTTCAGTTTGGTGCTTAATGTTCTGGTGCGCATGAGTTCTAAAGCAAGATTGTAGTTTATTACTTTTATTATAATAGAGAGAGGAGGGAGGGGGGGGGGCACATGATTGTTTATTCCGGGCAATGCCCGGTAGCTCATCTAGTTAATTGATATTTGAAGTACATTCTTCCCTCACTCATTCTTCACAATCAACATTTCCTCCAACAAAACTCCATTCGTCATTCAAGCTCAGTCGATCTTCCCTTTAACAATAACACACTTCTGTAAGTGTCAAGCACCTTTAGAAACGTGTTAAAAGTTGCTTTAAAATAGACAGAGGTTAAGTGTGGCGGATATTTGCTTTTCACATCAAAGTCTTTACTCGCTTTTTGCATCAAGCCAACTAAAACACCGCACTGAAGATGCAACTGAGTGTTGTTATGGGAATCTGTAAACCATCTGTTAGAGGGACTGGCGTGATCGTTGTCTGTGGGGAAGGCAGAGGCGTATCTGTGAAGATATGGGGGGATAGAGAAAGGCCACTGTTGTTACATCTATCTATCTATCTATCTATCTATCTATCTATCTATCTATCTATCTATCTATCTATCTATCTATCTATCTATCTATCTATCTATCTATCTATCTATCTATCTATCTATCTATTTTTCTATCTATCTATCTATCTATCTATCTATCTATCTATCTATCTATCTATCTATCTATCTATCTATCTATCTATCTATCTATCTATCTATCTATCTATCTATCTATCTATCTGTCTGTCTGTCTGAGTCTTTTTACCTGCCTGCGTGTCTGCCTGCCTGTCTGTCTTTCTGTCCGCCCGTCCATCCACCTAATTACCTACCTAACTACCTACCTATCTACATACTTAACTTCCTATGCACCTACCCACCTACCTACCTACCTACCTACCTACCTACCTACCTAACTACCTACTCACCTACCCACCTACCGACCACGATCTACCTCTTTCATCCTCCGACTGTCTCCCTCTCTCCACCCCCCCCCCCCCCACGACGTTTATTTCATAGTTCCCAGCCTTGCAACCAACCAAAAAAATGTGTGCGTTTTCCCCCCAATTAGTCTGAATTTCGGATGCAGTAAGAAATATTAAAGGCATATTAATGGTGAGTAATCTAGGACATTTGGTCCCTATTTACTGTGACAGAAACATGACTACTGTGGGCGTTTAATGTCTCCACTGTGCACCGTATAACCCTAATACAGGATTAGATATTAAAATAGATATGCGAGAGGGAGAGAGAAACTTCAGAATAAATAAGAGAACCGAATAACAAAACAGATGATCTATAGATGAACTACTGCGTCAGCGTGTAATTATAATTGCACATGCGTAGGCTTAATTAGGTCTATCGGTAAAGGAAAAGGTAGTTGCAATTATCCGCAATGCAATTAGGCAGGTGTATGAGATATACATGTATGGAAACACAGAAGTCAAGGTCGATGTGCAGTATAAAATGTGTATGGTTTCACCATAATTATTATCGGAGCTTTGTTCCTGTAAAGAGACAGGTAGTTGCAATTATTCACAATGCGATTAAGCAGGTGCAGGTGATAAGCATGTATGGGAAGCACGGAAATCAAGGTTGATGTACAATGCAAAATATGCACTGTTTAACTATGTTACTACGTATGCGTAGGTTTAATGAAGTAGTTGCAATTATCCGCAACGCACCTAGACATGTGCAGGCGATACATGTGTATAGAAACAGAAATCAAAGTTGATGTGATTTTCTTTTTTTTTTGTATAGTATAAAATTTGCTTAATTTCACTGTAATTATTATCATGTGTAGATTTAACGAATCTTTGAAGAGAAAGGTAGTTGCCTTTATCCGCATTGCAGTTGAACATGTGCAGGTGATACACACCGTGTATGGCAACACAGAAAGCCAGGTTGCTGTACAAAATAACGTACGAACTATTTCACTACAATTTTTACTACGCATACTTGGGTTTAATGAAAGGACTTGTTTCCGTAGAGGGAAATGGTTGTTACAATTATCCACAGTGCGGTTAGATGGACACATTTGCTGTAAATGTTTGGAAAGACAGAAAATATGGCAGGTGTACTTTTCGTTACGCATGCTGCGTAGGTTCAATGAAAATGATATTGGTTTTCATAAGGAAAAGAGTAGTTGCAATTATCCGTAGTGCAGTTAGGCATATACATGTGCAGGTGACACACATGTATGGAATCAAGGTCGTTGCCCGTGATATGCAATATTTCAGTGATAATATTAAGTATTATCGTGAGTGCACACGTGTGGTGCTTTTAACCATCACATGAAGAACTTAGATCTATTACGTAAAAAAGGGTGATCTGTCCCATTTGAATCCTCGTCATCCAAACAAGCAGAGGGGTCACAGAGAACAACGGGTTTATTCTGTGACCAGTCGGTGGCGATGTTCTGAAACGTTGGTCTAGCGATGGTCATCTCTCCAGTGGAAACTGGTATTGTGAGGAATTAGCTGAACCTAAAGCAAACCCAAAGTGGGCGGGCGAAGACGCTGAGGTATCCACCCGTACCCACTACCAGAATGATTGAGGCAGGATGCAAACGGGGCGAGGGAAGAATGTGCGACAAGGCCGGACGAACCCACAAATCTGGAACCAGCTGGCCACTTTGACAGTTAGTAGGAAAACCCTCAAATGGACCTTGGAGCGGGTAGAGGAGCGCTTATGGGGATGCCCGATGTGCTAAGATTCTGATCCCTGTCACCAATTAATCAATCAATCACTCAAAGCAAACCCATACACTTTCAGAAAGTTCATCGCTGATGAAATCTTAAAATTATTTACACATATGCAGCGCAGCAGTGCACGACATTCTATGCTAGAAGTTTGGTCACGTAAGTTTGAACATGACAATTTTGTTGATGTAAGTGAAAAACAGTCGCATTAATTTGTACATGCATTACTACAGTAACCCACAAAGGCAGTCTGCAACATCCTTGTAAGATCCTCCAACCCCCTGGAATATCCTGCAACATCTCCTATAACATCGTGCAATATCTCTGTAACATCATGCAACATCTCCTTTAACCTTGTGTAATATCCTTGTACCATCATGCAACAACCCTGCAACATGCCTGCAACATCATTGCAATACCCTGCAACATACTTATTCTGCAAAATCCCTGTAACGCCCTGCAACATTTTTGCAATATCTCAGCAACATATCCATAATATCTGGCAAAATTCCTGCAACATTCTGTAAACATAGCAGCTCCCTTTTTGCAACCTCCTGCAAAATCCACGCAACAAACTTGCAACACCTGGCAATTCAGGCAAACGTGTCGGGTCAATGTCGGACGGTTTTTTGGTACAACATGACAAACTGCGCCACACATGACACAATATTAAAGCCCATTAGTGATATCTCTTGATGTTTTATCTACATGACATTTATCACCATCAACAGTTGCTACAACAAACACATATCTAACGCCGAAAATGACTCACAGTGAACTTTTTTTTTTTTTTGTCCGCCTGTATGAGCGTGGATCTCACATCTATCAGGCAGTTGTTAGCGAATTACAGTTCATGAACTGTATACAGGGCCTGGGCGGATACCCAATATTCTCATATGCAATTCATACGCAACTCTTCGTTACAGTAGGAGGCTAACAGAAACAAAGCGATGCGAGATCATACAGTTGAGACCATATCTCTACAGGTATAAATGTACACATATCGGAAACAGGGCGTGGGTGTCTGAGTGTAGGGAATGACTCGCTGGGTAAGATCAAACAGTGTTCAAGGACAATCATGTACTCATATCTGCAACGGCGTTATAAGCAAGTAATGTGTTTACCTGCTGGGACGGACAGTCACAAAAAGCTTGATGTGCTGAGTTTAGCGAACTAAATTACTCATTAATCACAAATTCAGATTGGGCATACATGCCCAGGTTTTACCCTTTCTTGCCCTCACCCCCCCCCCCCTCCCCATCTGGCATTAGACAGACAGACAGACAGACAGACAGACAAACAGACAGACAGACAGACAGACAGACAGATGGATGGGTGGATGGATGGATGGATGGATGGATGGATGGATGGATAGATGGATAGATGGATATATGGATGGATGGATGGATAGATAGATAGATAGATAGATAGATAGATAGATAGATAGATAGATAGATAGATAGATAGATAGATAGATAGATAGATAGATAGATAGATAGATAGATAGATAGATAGATAGATAGACAGACAGACAGATAGATAGAAAATGGATGAATTGAAGGAAAAACAAAATTAATATTTAACGACCTCGCAAACAAACGTGTGGATCCGCCGTGAACCAGCCCTACAATGAGATAGTTTAATTTCACTCTAAACAAAACAAACATTTTAGGACCATAATTAGAACAGGACAGAGGCTGAGGACAAGGGCGAAAGGAAAACTATCTTATACAATCAGACACGGTCTACATGCATTGTACCTTTGAGTCTCTCATCAATAAATTGTTCAGAAACAGATTCACTCCTGAATAGTTTTCTCTCTCTCTCTCTCTCGTGATCGGCTCGGTCAAAATGGACGAACACGCAGTAAAGGGCTTTTAACCTACAGCAGCCCTAGGCTTACCAAACAGGTTTACAAATCAAGGGCCCATAACGGACAAAGTTGGAGGGGGGGGACATTTTAACATTAGATCATGCTGGGAGATTTTGTCTGGACACTTTCATCCTGTCGGTTTCTTCTTAATACAATGGGGCATTCCATTGTTAAGATGTCTATACAAGCAACTCTAAAAATAATGGGGTTTATTCAAAGCAGCATCGGATTTATGAAACGGGTTGGGGGTGAGGGGGTGAGGAACAATTGCCCTGCAACTGTTGTTTTAAGTACGTACGCACCCCAAGCGTTTTGCCCCAGGGGCGCGCACGTATACATACCTGTCCATAAACCCCGTCCTTATCTTCAACCCTAAATCTCATCGAATCTCTAACCCTGCCCCTTACCCTTTCAACCAAAAGGAAAACAAAAAGAAAATCTGAAAGAATAATTAATTAAGGCTGTTGTTAGGAGTATTTCTGGAGGAGCTCTCTAGCTCTGGAGTCACAAAAGGCTTTAAAATACGTGCCCCTAGCGCCAAACAACAAACACCAACTTGGGGGACGTACGTGCCTGTAACAACATTCTTTAGCCTTTTTATGTATGACATTATAACCTGTCAGTTCCAGCTACCGTACACGCAACAAACGGAGTTGGATATGTAAGTTTGGTGATTTACCGTGTATTTTAATTTCTGTTTGAGGGACCCACCGAATCTTAAGTGCCCCAGGCCTCCCAAAGTCTAAATCCGAACCTGATTCAAAGTCCAGGGTATGATTCTGAATTTTGCAATGACTATTTGGAGCGTTGTAGCCAGTCCACAGCATCCGCTCCGCTCCGACATTTTTACGGAAAAATGATGTATGAAAGTGAAAGATCCTTTGCCTCTTTAGCGGTGAGGAGCGGAGCATTGCGGGTGCTATGGACAAGTGTATCAGAGGCAACGAGTATTTCCTGGCTACTTGGAATCATTTTTGAAATGCTATTACCCTATAAAATTACCCAAAATAGCATTGAAAAAGCTGTTTGCCAGCTGTTCAGAATCCGAAAACTTACTCTCAGCACTGATTTAGACGTCTCGTGGCGTAGAGACACTCGCTTGGTTAAATTCTCAAGGTCCAACAACCTGTCACTCAGGTGCTATTTTGGTGAAAGGCGATGCAATCTTCCTGGACATCTCAAGTGGCGCCGCTGCGCTCTCTCTCTCTCTCTCTCTCTCTTTCTCTCGCTCTCTCTTTCTCTCTCTCTCTCTCTCCCTCTCTCTCTATCTTTCTCTCTCGCTCTCTCTCTCTCTCACGTTGTCTCTCCGTCTCTCCCTTTCTCTGTCTCTCTCTCTCTCGTTCTCTCTCTCGCTCTCTCTATCTCTTTCCCTCTCTCTCTCTCTCTGTTTTTCTCTCCCTCTCTCTTTCCCCCCTCTCTCTCTCTCGCTCTCTCTCTCGTTGTCTCTCCCTTTCTCCTTCTCTCAGTATGTGTATGTGTGTCCCTCTTCTACGTCTGGGTCACCAACTATGTGTCTTTCGGTCTGTCATTGTTTCTCTATCCCCCCCCCCCCATAACCCACCCACGTGCGAATTATTACATATGAAATATAATCATCTCTTGCTGACCCCCCTCCACCACCCCCCAACGCCACCTCACACCACGAAATTGTCATCACGACATCCAAATCCTGTGTTTACATCCACAAAAAACAAAACCAAAACCTGAAAACCACTGCAGATGTGGAAGGAAATATCACACGACAAAACACCCAAGAAAAGAGAACTTACCACAGACATTTATCGATCAAGTTGTCTGGACGGGACAAAAGCCTCAAAACATTCCTACATTTTCGCCTTGTCCCCAGGGATTCTAAAACCCCCAAGCCTTTTCCTTTTTATTTATTTTTTATTTTATTCTTATTATTATTTGAATAGTAATATATCTCATTCAGCCACAGAGAAACCTTACAAAGCCAATGGCTGAGCTTGCGACTTGTAGAAAAGCCAAAACCCTTTTCATGAGAACCTTGGTCTGAAGTGGCAATTCTGTAATAACGCATGTTTAGCGCTTGATATTTGAAAAGAGACCACCCCAACTCCCCTTCTTCCTTCATTCTCTCAGTACAAAAGCGACACGGGGAGGGGGAAGGGAGCAGGTTTCCACTATTTGATCATAGTTATAGCGTAGGAAGTCCTTGCAGTATTGGTTGTTCGGATACTACTTGCTACGATTCTGCCGTGCTGCCGAGAAAGAAAGTATACGCCAATTCAGGTTAAAGTCACGTTTTAAACATAGCTTTATAGAATAAAATTCTCTGATATGGCTATCTACCGGCCTTGGACAGACAGACTGAAAGACAGGCAAGCAGGCAGACTGACAGACAGACAGATAGATAGATAGATAGATAGATAGATAGATAGATAGATAGATAGATAGATAGATAGATAGATAGATAGATAGATAGATAGATAGATAGATAGATAGATAGATAGATAGAGAGGTAGATAGATAGAGAGGTAGATAATTTAACAGATGGATGGATGGATGGATGGATGGATGGATGAATGGATGGATAAGATAGATGGATGGATGGATGGATGGATGGATGGATGGATAGACAGACAGACAGACAGATAGTTAGATAGATAGATAGATAGATAGATAGATAGATAGATAGATAGATAGATAGATAGATAGATAGATAGATAGATAGATAGATAGATAGATAGATAGATAGATAGATAGATAAGATAGATAGATAGATAGATAGATAGATAGATAGATCAATATTGATTAAAAGACAGAGAAACGTGTCAGCTCAAGTTATATAATATATGAAAAAAAAGTTCAGGAAAACAGTAAAGTTATTCCAACTATGCAGACAGAGACGCTTTCAACATTCTGTAGCGCTGATTCATTTCAATATCTTGATCTTTCTTCTGTTTGTCGGGCTGAAACCGCAGACTTCTCATAGAAATGAGGAATGTGTAGCCTGCTAACTCCAGGCGTAAAGACACACATGAACCTACGACAAAAAATAGAACCCATGACTGCAGACTACAAGAAATCACTGGCAAGACATTCAGAGAAATGAAAGGAAAATAATCCCACAGCAAACAGAATCCGCATAAACTGCTTGGATAACTTTCTTCCTTATGTTTGTTTAAGTAAATGGTTTTTCGGTTCTTCCAGGGCACCACTCAAGGAACACTTGAGGCCATTATCTTAAAGGCATGGGAGTATTGCACTGAGACTCTAGATTGGTGACACTGACCCCGATCATTCTGTTCTGGGCCTATTTTGACTCAGTGCCTGCGCTTTTGTTTTTTTCAGTTTAACCCTCTAGGATCTGGGCACCATAATGTATCACCAGTGAAACACAGATATTACATTTATCACTTGGTTGACATTAGCGATATTAAAAAAATGAAGTTGACCTGTATTTAGGTCTTTGTTGTAGGAAGTTCGCTGCCATAGGCATTTTACACCTCATTTTTTTCCCTTGTTGTGGTAGGAGATTAATTTTGTTTTTAGAATTTTGCCTGGGGCAGCGACCTTGTTGGGCCTGCTCTTCTCGATTTTCACCTGTCATTGTATCTTTAATGTTCGGAATGTGCACACGGGCCCTCCGAGTTTTTCGTCCGTTTCCGAGAAGACTATCTACCATAGGATCAGGCACAGGAAGTTTTTCCCTTCAAAAATTCCAACATTATCTGCACCGACCAGGGATCGAACCCTGTACCTTCGGCATGAGAGGTGACCGCCTCGCCTCAAGGCCATCTGGTGACCTAGGTTGGCTTGTACAGTGCTTTTCCGTAGAACGACAGAACAGTTAAGTAGGTGCACACGGCTGGGACTCGATGGTATAATATTCAAATGCACTCAATAGGGGACCCCCTAGGGGGTACAAAGTTATTGCCTTGGTGGAACCCCGTGTCAATACTCGAAATGTGAGGGCTCTTGGCCGGAGACAATAGGGACACAGAACAACAGAAAGAATAAGTTAACACTGACCAGTTGTTTGAAATGTAGGACAAAGAATTCAGTGACCTCGTTTCGTCTTTTGAGTGTTCAGCAGTGTATAGAAGCTCGAGAGTTTGTTATTGGACATGTTACCGGTATGTCATTCTTGTAAATGTCGCCCATATGTCAATCAATCAATCAATCAATCAATCAGTCAGTCCATCCATCCACCCATCCATCCATCCATCAATCGAACAATTGGTCGTTCGTCCAGTAAGTCTATCTATCTATCTATCTATCTATCTATCTATCTATCTATCTATCTATCTATCTATCTATCTATCTATCTGTCTGTGTGTCTGTCTGTCTGTCTGTCTGTCTGTCTGTCTGTCTGTCTGTCTGTCTGTCTGTCTGTCTGTCTGTCTGTCAGTGTCCACTTTCCCCCACTGTAGAGAAGAAAGGTACTAGGTAGGGCCTACCCTAACCCATCTGACTTCCACAGTTGTAACCATTTTGGCCTGTGTGTATACAACTTGTGACGTCTATTTCCGGTGGGTTTTCGCTCGTTATGAAATATTCAATTCCCAGGTCATTACCAGACTTGTCAAATGACAAAACCGTGTATGTTTGCTTCTGAATAAATGGGCGAAAAAAAAAAATCCCCTAGCCAAACACGTTTTAAATAACTGAAAAATGTTAATTGCTTGGGCAAGATCTGGCGTTTTCTGTGTGGACTTGGCAAGAATTCACTTGATTATTCAAGAGTAACTTTAACCGCTGTCACTGGTCGAGCTGCCCATTTGACCGTTATTTTATTACGGTAGTGCTTGGGCTGGTAGCCGAGAGTTTATGGGTTGGACAGTCACAAAGGAGTTGTGTCTCTGTTTAATTGTTATGGACGTTTTGAACAGTGGTGGAGCAGAGAAGCGAAGGGCGGGGAAACAAAAGGTTTTAAGTTTGAATCTGGGTTTGCGTTTTTTTTTTGTGTTTGCTGGGTAGAGAGGTGGAGGAGAGAGAGAGAGAGAGAGAGAGAGAGAGAGAGAGAGAGAGAGAGAGAGAGAGAGAGAGAGAGAGAGAGAGAGAGAGAGAGAGAGAGAGACAGAGAGAGACAGAGAGAGAGAGGGGGGGGGAGATACCTACATATTATATAAAAACAGACAGACAAACGGCTGGAGGAATAGACACACGGATGGACAGACCGATACATAGATAGACTGACAGACAGACAGACAGTTAGTCAGAAAGACTGCAAAGACACACTTTTGAAAAAAGTCTTCATTCGTGATGCATTAGCGTTCCTAAATGTTTATCATTGTCCTGACAAAGTTCTGGAAACAAAGCACATATTATTTGATCTGTAGCCCTTTGAGACCCTAACAAAGCGGCCCGTGGCACCACAGGGTTTAAGTGTGGCATTGTGGGCAGACATCTCACCTTCTAGCCCTGACGCCGAATTACATGCAAAGAGAAACCTCCCATGCAGATTAGACGGGTAAAAAATTCCCACCATGGCCGGGGTGTAAAGGTCAAGGAAGTGGCCTGATGATAATGAGGGTCGTGACACACAGGCTGGTTTTACGTCAGAGGTCTGGGTCAGTCTGGGTAGGGATTAGCGTTGTGATACGGCATTACATGGGCATGGAGAAATAAATACTGCCCTGGTTGGGGGTGGGGATCAGTCAGGTCATGGTGTCCCCGCTCTGCGTGACAAATGGGAAGACATTGTCCATGTGATGGTTCTGGCTAAAGATAGCGTCTCCGAGGATGCATAATATTATGTTTTATTACTCGAGAGGCCTGGCCTTGCCTGGGATCGGCCCACTCGATTTTGTTTTTTATTTGGGAGTGATTATTCCTGCCAGGAGGCCAAGTTGGGATTTCTTGGGACAATGAGTATGTGCTATGGGTCGGTTTTTGGCGTTAGATTAGAATTAGGACTAAGATTAAGTTTAGCTAATGAGGACCAAGGTGGGGACACCGTGGTCTAGAGGCAAGGTGCCCGCCTCTAATGCCGAAGGTACCGGGTTCAAATCCCGGTCGGTGCAGGCATGTTGGCATCTTGGGATTTTTCTATATTTTCCTGTCCCCGATCCTATGGGAGATAGGATCGAGGACCTAGTCTTCTTGGATACGGAGGGAACTCTCGGAGGGCCCGTGTGCACGTTGCGCACGTTAAAGATACCTTGGCAGTTGGAAATCGAAAAGAGCAGGCCGAACAAGCAAACAAGCAAACTCAAACTGCCTATTAGCCCATTAGGCTTTGTTCACCGTTTAAATTTGCAAAAGGCATTGTGTAGGGAAGGGCAGTTTTGTACCTTTTTAAACAAAGAAAGAATAAGAAATACAGTCACAAAAGCATGAAAAATCCCAAGGACTGGCAAAGCTGTGCGTGTCCTTTGATTCGGCTCAGTTGGTGTGATAAAAAGAAACAGGCGAAGAACAAAATTTCCGGTTATATTTTTTGGATTGTACTCCACCAAAACGCGTCTCTTTTTTCTGCGGGTAACAGAAAACCGTAAACAGATAATATTAAAGACTTCATTTTGTCCAAAATAGATGTGTCCACGCAATTCATCGTCAAAAATTGAAGCAGCACTCAAGATTTCAAAATTTTTTAGACACGTAGTTACAAATATTCAGATGCTTACATGTTCATCTCCTAGCGCCATTATAGGCCCCTTGCGGATATCGGCCATTTTAGTTGTCAGGACCGACGCATAACCATGGCGATGGTAGCACTGATTTTGATTCGTTAGCTGATTTGCACTGCGAGCACTTCAGGCGTCGCGAAGCAATCGGTGGCGAGCTAAAAAAAAAAAGTCCACTTCAGTAAACAATGACACGTGTGTTCACGCACATGGGAGACGTTCGGTCAATTTTTTCATTTCCTTTCCTTTGTTTACACGGATGGTAGGGAATCTGACCAGCTTGGATCCATCCTTTCCACCCCTGACGTAACAGTCAACTGCAGTGCAACCAGCAGGCATTTTAACCGCTTAGACATATCTCGAAGTTACACTCGTCAGCTGATCCACCCGCCATTTTAGGTGTCGGAAGTACAAAACAAAAACACCCTGTGACATTCGCAATGGGCCTGTAGTATGGTGACTTCAAAACGCGAATTTGACCTAGAATGGGGAATGCTGGCTTTTCACGCAGCACAGCAGAAATGTCAAGCAAATATGAACGAAATCATCAAATTTCATCTGCCTGTGTTATGATCTTTTTTTGTGGGGGGAGGGCTTCTTCCTTGTGAATATTGATCTATGCTGATGTTAGATTTCTGTTTGAAAAGAACAGGGAATTTGAACGTGCGTTTTATCAGACTGCACTTTTTAAAGTGCATTTTTTTGTTGTTGTCTGAGACAAAAACCGAAGAAAAAAAAATCCCTTTTCATGTCGCTGGCCTTAAGTATAAGTACGTCATCATCCGCACAAGGTTGTGGGGGGGGGGGGGCGCGTACGTACTTGTAACAACATTCATCTTGAATACATTTATATTCCATAAATAAAGATTTTCAAACAGATCTAGTGCTCTGCATCTCAAGAGCCAAGGACGTAACTTCACATGGAAGGCAAATAAAAAAAAGTATTCTATTGGCCGTGTATTTCTTATCATAAATGCACTTTTAGTGCCATATTATAAACATTTGAAATAGTTTGATCTCTCGTAATCAAGGAAAAATGTAAAATTTCTCTAAGGAGTTCACGTAACATTTGGCCAAAAAGGAGCTGACATGTGCAGTTGTGCGAGGAATGTTGTTACAAGTACGTACGGTCCCCCACGTTGTGTTTTTTTTAGCGCTAGGGGCACGTATTTTAAAGCCTTTTGTGTCTCCAGAGCTAGAGAGCTCCTCCAGAAATACTCCTAACAACAGCCTTAATTAATTATTCTTTCAGATTTTCTTTTTGTTTTCCTCCTGTTTTTTTTGGTTGAAAGGGTGGGGGGGGGGGCAGGGTTAGGGATTCGATAAGATTTAGGGTTGAGGATAAGGACGGGGTTAGGGATAGGTACGTATACGCATGCGCCCCCTAGCTCAAAGCCCTTTGGGGCTGCGAATGTACTTAAAACAACAGCTATTTAAAATTGGGAGTCGGCTTCACATAAAACAAGTTGTTTTTTTACTTCTCAGCCCCCCCCCCCCCCCCACTTTATTTTTGGCCACTCCTGTAAAATTAGACGTTTCGCACTTGAGGGGTTTCATGATAGTAACGGCGATGTAGTGCCTACTTCTCTATGTAGTAAATAGTTTCTGTTGTTATCAAGGTTCACATATCGTGGGAATTCGCTTGGCCTCAAAGGGTTAAGGGAACGTGGGTATGTCACTATATGTGTGTGCAGATCTTTATGTTTTTAACGCGTGGGCGAATCGGTAACTTTGGCCTCTCGTGTTGGAGCTGACAGAGATTTTTGCTGGAGATATTATCAGGGTCGTAGACCTGTGAAAACAGTATTGCATGGTGGGAGAGTAAATGAGTGTGTGTGTGTGTGTGTGTGTGTATGTGTGAGAGAGAGAGAGAGAGAGAGGCAGACAGACAGGCAGGCAGATTGACAAAAAGAGAGAGAGAGACAGAGAGGGAGAAGGAAAGGGAGAGAGAGAGACACATAAAAAGAGAGAGAGGGATGATGGAAGGAGAGTGTTGTGTGTGTGTGTGAAACAGAGAGACAGAGAGGAGTAGACACAAAGAGAGAGAGAGAGAGAGAGAGAGAAGGAGGGAGAAAAAGAGAGGGGGGGGGGTAGAGAGAGAGAGACGGGCAGACAGTCAGCCATACAGACTGACATAAAGAGAGACAGACAAGGGGTGGCTAAGAGAGAGAGAATTAAGGGAGAGAAAGACACATAAAGACAGAGAGAGAGAGAGAGAGAGAGAGAGAGCAGGAGATAGAAAGAGAGAGAGAGAGGGGGAGAGAAGCGAGGAGAGTGTTGTGTGTGTGTGTGATGGAGAGAGAGAGAGAAAGGAGTAGACACACACACACACACACACACAGAGAGAGAGAGAGAGAGAATTCATAACTATTGCACCAATTTACCACAACTGATGCATAACACGACTAAAGACAGAGATTTGCGATAAGTTTTACAATGCCTTGACAGACGCTTCAGTACACTTTCAGGCAAGACATTCCATTATGAGGATCTGCAGTATTCATATTTTGAATTCACACGGTAAGTCGCTTTTAATCTGACCGTTTCACCCTCTATTTAACCCATTCAGAACGCAAGAAACGACGATGCAGTCCCGGTGCGCTCCATTTTGCACAGACAAAATTGCACATTGCCATGCTAAGGAAGACTAGTGCAACAAATACCGTGAAATAAGTCTTGCATTCACAAATATGACAGCTTTGCCCTTTCCCCAGTGATAATGTCCCCAGTTTGCAGGAAAACCTAATGCAAATCTGTCCACTTTGTTATTTACACCATTTTATCACACGGCAGCCAAAAACCTGCTGTCCTTTTTATGGTACTCCGACCTGGTCAATTTTTGCGTTTTTGTTTTATTTTGTTTTTTTATGTCGGCCATAGGGACAAATCAGTGGCTGGCCCAGCGAATTACGTATTCATAGACACATGGGCAAGGTCTGACATCTGCGTTGTTGATGTCCGAGGAGTGTTTGATCCCTCCACAGATGTCCAATTATAAAACTGGACCGGTCAAGGTAATACCAGCACTAGGCTGAGGCCCCCGAGAAACCAAAGGTAATGATTGACAGAGACATGCTGTACCTCTCTGGTCACCATAGTAAATGTCTAACAAAAAATACGTCCAGACACAGAGCTTTCATCATGTAAGGGATGACAGTATTTGGATGACATGTCAGAATCTGGGTCATCCGCTTCACGCGACGTGACGTCTTTTCTGTAATCTGAGAAAACCCAGTAACTGTGTTTAGCTCAGAGTTGAGAGCTCAGAGTTGAGAGCTCAGGGAAGAACTGAGCTTAAATCAATCTTTTTATTCAGGAGGGTAGTTTGTCAGATTAAAGCATCTTCTCGCGAATGTTCTCAGTGCAATTGCCTCCCATGTCCTTTATATCATAACATACAATGGCGGATCTACGATGGAACTAATGAAACTTAAGCTTGAGAGCCTCCAATCCCGGAGGGGGCCCTGAAAAAACGTTTTTTCAATGTGTGAATTTGTAACGTTGCCCTATTGTTGCTGTTGCAAAAGGGCCCTATTGATAGTTCAAGCTTCAGGGTCCCAAAAATGTAAGTCCGCCACTGGTAATATATCTATTGTCCTCTGGCATGAATGTAGCATAATAAATAGTTCAAACACCTTTAATCTGTGATTGAATTGACCGTCAGCAGAAATTATTGTGCACAATCTGGAATGAGAAAAACAACAAAAATAACTTCTGTACTTTCACAATACATGTACATGTATTATGTCTGAGGAATTTCCTTGCGGTACGTGAATTTCATTGTAAAATTGTAGATCTCGGTAAGAGAAAATTGTGTACCTTACAAATTATATCGACTGGTATTTTCCATATTGTTGTATGTGCATGTTTGCTTTTTCAAGATAATAGGGATTGAAAGTTTGAACAGTTGTGTAAATTCAGGGTTTCGTTCAGAACGTTACGCTTCAAAATCAGAACTTGCGAAATAATTCCCACGAAAAATACATTATGACACTTACACATAATAAAGTTAAGAGTGACCTCAAAACCGGCAAAATGTGGCATACAAAAATATGGCAAATACCCCTTGATATAGTCGTTCAGGAGAGCCAAACCAAGACACATTTCGTCAATGCTTAACATTGCTATAAAATGCAATTTCCATTACTAAACTGACGATCAAAATAGGATAGATAGATAGAGGTAGGCATTTGGGATCAGAGGAACAGATGGTACCCACTACTACGCATTGAACAGACAAGATAGAGTAGCGTTTGGTCAAGGCTAATCACTATAATAATACTGAACACTACCAGGTCTCCCGTGTATCGTGTATCACGATCTGATCTATTCACACCTGGACACAAACAACGCGTGACAGTGGACCAGACAGTAGGTTTTTGAGACTATATTATCTTACTTAGCCTGAAGCAGTACCTGGGCCAACTTCACTTTTCTCCCTTAACCCTGTTTTACACTCGGGGTCTGACAGCCAGACACTCAGTTTTCATCACAACATCCCTCAACCGAATGTAATATAGGATTAAGTTCTAACTTTTGAAAGTCCACGTCACAGCTCTTTTCACAATTTTATTAACTGCCCAGTTTTTCGACCTCCAGATGACATAGCCCCACCCATTGTCCTGCTTTTCAAAGTCCAGGTCATATCTCCTCCCCCAATGGTCCTATTTTTCCAAGTCTAGGCCACGTCCCGAAACCTGACTGTCCCTTTGACTTACGACCTCTTTAGGCCCCAAGATCTCCTGTTGAATCTTTTTCACTCGTCAGCTTTTATTCCCGTCATCCTTTTCCAAAGCCCTGTCTCCAGCCTTCAATCACTGTACACCAGGGGTCTTCATCCTGGGTATAAAGTGTCTCCATCCCAAAAGGATTAAGAAGGATTAAGTAATAAGTTAGAGGCGGTTTAACCCTTAAGCGACGCCTAGTTAAGTTTCGAAGATAGCTAAGTGATCGCTGACGGCCTAGCTGTCTGTCTATCGAACCGTCGATCTTTTATGAAAAACAGAATGATTCCCGGTGCACTTTATAGACATACTAGCAAATTCGAAGTTTTTGAAAGATTATATGAAATTCTGACGCCATATTATTGTTTAGAACCGACAGCAAGATTATTACGGTAGTCTCGCAACACTTTACATTCTGTCCACCCATGAATATCCACGGAAGCCCACCCGATTTAAAGTACAATTCATGTGAATTTTACTATGTTTTTTTGTGCGTGTTGTTGTTTGTTTTTAAAGCCAGAGTCACTTTCAGCATCGATATGATACGCCAGAGAAATATTAAATGCAAGGAAGCCTCTATCTAACAGCAAACACAGAGACATACAAACAAATAAACAAAAACAACAGCAACTTAACTACAAAAATGCAGTGAGGTGGTATAGACGAAGTAAGCCCAATCTGTTGTTTTCATGGAGTATGGGTAGAATGCAAATATACCCGCCATCTTTGGTCTCCGCACCCGAACATCACCATAGCGATTGTGGCATTGATTTTGATTCGTTGGCTGATTTGCACTGCGAGACACGGGAGGCCCCACGAACCAACTGGCGGCGAGCTAAAAGTAGGTCGCTAGAGTAAGAAATGGCACGTCTTTACACGTTCAATGGGAGACGTCCGGTCATAATTCTTTCGCTTCCTTTCTCTTGTTTACGCGAATGGTAGGGAATCTGACCAGCTTGGATCCATCCTTTCCACCCCTGTCGTAGCAATCAACTACAATGCAGCTAGCAGGCATTTTAACCGCTGAGACACATCTCGAAGTTACACTAATCAGCTGATCCACCGGCCATCTTTAGTGTCCGAAAATCAAAACAAAAAACACTGTGGCGTCACGCGCATTCTACTTATATCTGTACAAAAGAAGGAACATTACAGCCCACTGGACCAGTGTCACAGGGCGGCACACTGATTGAATCCGAAGGGGGCACGCCATCAACTGGGCACCATTTAACTATAAACTTTGAAAACCTCTTTAGTTGCTGAGATACTGAGCCGGGCATTGGGTTGCTATCAGTTTTGTGAGGGCATCAAACCTGATACGCGATACTCTAAAAAATGGAAGGCGGAAACACATCAAGACCATACACGTCTATCAACTACACCTGGTGTCTCCCCATCCTTGAAATAAATCTTCATGTCAAGCACATGGACTTCATGGTTTTCAGATGGATTTGACAACTCTGGTGCGGTATTTTTTTCCTTGGTTGTAAAGTTCTTTGTGGGACAAGAAAAGGACGGTAGCTTTTGTCATCAGATCTCAGCAATTCACGCTATTTTGATGCCCACAGTCGCTGGGAGGGGAGCAGACATAGTTTAGTAGATGAAGGTTTGTGAACGAAAGAAGGAGAAGAAGAAGAAGAAGTAGATGAAGGTTTTCGCTAGAGAACGAGTGTTATTGATATCATTGTTTGAACTTGTTGGCGCTGACTCGGGGATTACACAGATGTAATTTTTATAGTAAATTTTCGATCAACAGTGTGTAAACTCAGGCGCAGAACGAAATTTCCAGTCATACTTTTTCATTCTACTCGAAGAAAATGCGTCTTTGTTCCCGGCTGAAAATGTCGGAACAATTTCTTCTGTTCATCTCAGTTGCGGCTCAGAAACAACGAAAGTATAAAAAAAAATATAGCGAACGAACTTCAAGACCTTTTAAAATATGCCCAGGTACACCTTTACGTCTTTCAATGCGTTGTATGATATTTTGTAGAATTTATGGCTCAGCTGTTAAAAAAAAAAAACTTTCATGATTACATTGAAGGCCTTACTTTCTTTGTAATGTGAGTTAAAATGTGGCACAGCCTCGCCAACCCCCTCCCCCACCCACACACACACACACACACACACACAAAAGCCCAAGGGTTTGCGTCTAGTTCTCTTGTCGTTTTTTTTTTTTTTTTGGCTGTATTTCAAGAAAACGATTGTAGTCTGAGATCTTACTGACTTACTTGCCGGAATACTGACTTTCTTCTAAGAGATGGACAATTAAAGTCATGACACTCCATGTGGCTGCCGTGCTATTGGAAAAGACCGCATGGTCCAAAAACAAACAAACAAACGAACAGAAGTTAGTTCAAAGTATACGCACAGTATGCTGGGTTGCACTCTGCATTATAATTATTTAGTCTATTTTCCATTTAGTGATGATCAAAAGAAACTGTTAGTCGTGCAAACTTATTACCCAGACAGAAAGAAAGATAGAGCGTATTCCATTCTATATGTGCAAAACTGTGCTTACCTGTGAATTTGATCTAGTCTGGCGTATACCATTTTTTTCCGTAACATGGCAGAATGGGATGCCATAACTTAAACATTCATTTGGAATTACCAGCCATTTCTATCTTGTGTAAAACTGTGCATAAATGTGAATTTGATCTAGTCTGGCGTACACCATTTTTTCCGTAACATGGCAGAATAGGATGCCATAGCTATAACATTCATTTGGAATTCCAGCCATTCCTTGACTCTAAATCAGGTCGGACTTAGAAATAAACCACAGACTAAAAAATCCCCACCAAATATAAACCTGCCGTTCCACGGAAAACGACAGTAAAAGACATTCTAGGTCAAAATAATTCACCATTTAACATCATTTCATAGAAGGAAAACCTACTCTGTCCGAGTATCTGGGTTATGTTTTTGTTGTAGTTTCTTTGGTCCTCAGGAAGTGGAAATTGGTCAAAGTCTGAAGCCGTGCGCAGTGCAAAAATGGGTTACGTTTGCGTTTCTTGTAAACTTTGTGTTTTTTTGGCCTGCACTGTGTTTCTTCATACCACATCAGAAATGCACCTTGCACTTTTTTAACCCGTTCTTGCCATAGACACACCTGTATTGATAATTTATCTCCTAAAAACACCTGAAAAAATGGAGTCGTCACTCCAGAAAAGTGCATTTTATCACAATTCTACTTCCATTTTTGCGTCTGAATTACCCGCGAGAACGCAGGTCTGGGAATTCACTTTTCATGCCTCTTACATCTATAGCACTTGACAGACACAACAGGCAGATACACAACCAACTCAAAACCGTCCAGCTCAGTGTAAATCTCGAGAATCGTTTATTTCTGTTTATTACCCGAAGTCCTTCTTGGGTTGACTCCGTTCAACACCTCTGCGCACCCCTGCGCACCACATACCTCCCCCTAGCACAGACATCTCACAGAGTTATTGGTAGCGCCTAGGTGATCGCACTGGTCGTCCTGAACGGGAAGTGAGCTGTCTGTGGTCAAATACAGTTGTGGGTGGATCATTATTGTTTCTAGTTCTTTTGTTAAGTTGTGGCTCTTGTGAGACAGGAGGACGACCTCTGTGCACCGGCTGCTGAAGTTGTACCGGTTCTGATGAGTCCACTCGTGCAGGCTTAAGGCGGTCTACTGAGATGCGTTCGGCACGACCACCTCTGACTATGAGAAAGGTTTTATCTCCAGGAGTTAGCACCTTATAAGGACCGGTGTAAGGCCTTTGTAATGGACTTTTCACTGTATCTGTGCGTATGTAGACATATTTGGATGATAACAAGAGCGGTGGTAAGTGCGTAGATGGGTTACTATGGTGGATGGCTGGCCTAGGTACACGTAGACCGTTTTTGTCTCGGAGAGCTGTTAAAAAATCTGATGCAGACCAAGACTGAGTCTGCGACGGAATTAACTCACCGGGGATAGTCAACGGTTCCCCATAGACAAGTTCTGCCGAAGAAGTTCCCAGGTCCTCCTTTGGAGTTGTTCTGAGTCCGAGGAGTACCCAAGGTATCTCTTCTGCCCAATTGTTCCCTGTTAGTCGTGCCTTCAAAGCTGATTTGAGTGTGCGATGAAACCTTTCCACCATCCCATTGGCTTGGGGGTGAAATGATGTTGTCCGATGGAGTCTGACTCCTAGGCGTCTCGCAATTTCAGCCCACAAGGAAGATGTGAATTGTGAACCACGATCCGACGATATGTCCGCGGGAACCCCGAAGCGAGAGATCCAGCCTCCAAGGAGAGCCCGAACACATTCTGGTGCTGTAATGTTTGTCATAGGAATTGCCTCTGGCCATCGTGTATTACGGTCAATGATGGTTAGGAGGTAACGGTAACCACATGACTGGGGTAATGGACCAACAATATCGATGTTGATATGGGAAAATCTTTTGTCAGGTGCAGTATATGTCTGAAGGGGCGCCTTGGTATGTTTCTGAATTTTTGATGCCTGGCAATTGTGACACTCCTTTACCCAATCGCTAATTTGGCGGCTGAGGCCATGCCACACGTATTTCTCTGCAATGAGTTTAACAGTAGCCTTAACTCCTGGGTGAGCAAGGTTATGGACAGCCTCGAACACCGGGCGTCGATAATCTGGAGGAACGATAGGGCGGGCTCTACCAGTTGAAATGTCGCAGAGAAGCTCTGGTCCTTCATCAGTCAGCTTTGTCGTAGCAATTTTCATGTTTGTGATGGCAGTTTTGTACGCTTGTATGACTGGACTCAAAATTTGCGCCTTGGCCATAGCTGTAAAGTCAATGCCTAACGAGACCGCGTTTGTGGAAGTGGAAGCGCGAGAAAGGCCATCGGCAACCACATTCTTCTTTCCCGAGATGTGCTTAATATTGGTGGTAAATTCTGAGATAGCAGTCACTTGCCTTTGCTGACGAGCTGACCATAGTTCAGATGTTTTCGACATTGCGTGGACTAGAGGTTTGTGGTCTGTGTAGATGGTGAACTGCCTCCCTTCAAGCATATAACGAAAATGGCGTATTGCCAAATGGGCGCCCAGAAGCTCTCTGTCAAAAGTACTGTACTTGATCTCCGGACTACGTAGCTGGCGACTAAAAAAGGCAAGTGGCTCCCAGCGACCATGGTTGTACTGCTCAAGGACTGCGCCGACGGCCACATCAGATGCGTCACATGTCAAAGCTAATGGACAATCTGTACATGGATGTACCAGCATGGTTGTATCTGCCAATGCTTGTTTACCGGCAAGGAAGGATTGTTTCATTTCCTGGGACCAAATGAGATCTTGGCGTGGTTTGGATATTTTCAGAGCTTGATAAAGGGGACGCAACATCAAAGCTATGTTTGGAATGAAACGGTGATAAAAGTTTATTATCCCAAGGTACTCCTGGAGTGCCTTTACAGTTCTTGGTTGTGGTAACTTCTTTACTGCCTCAATACGAGACGACATTGGTGCTGAGCCTGACGCAGACACTCGATGTCCCAAAAAATCAAGCGATGCCACTCCAAAGAGACATTTTTCAAGCTTGATTACCAGTCCGTGGTGTTTTAGTCGCCGGAAAACTGCATTGAGGTCCTCTACGTGAGACTTGGCTGAGGAGCTAGCCACTAAAATATCATCAAGGTAGACAAATGCGCTGTCTAAATCTTGGAGCACAGAGTCCATGAGCCGTTGAAACGTCTGCGCTGCATTTTTAAGGCCAAATGGCATACGTAAAAATTCCCATAACCCAAAAGGCGTGATAACAGCTGTTTTAGGTATATCTTCGGGAGTTACAGGAATTTGATGATATCCCCTCACAAGGTCAATCTTGGAGAAATATTTTTTTCCAGCCATGCGAGCCGAAAAGTCTTGAATATGGGGTATCGGATAGCGATCAGGAACTGTGGCATCATTCAGTCTGCGGTAGTCGCCGCAAGGACGTGAGTCTCCGTTACTTTTAGGTACCATGTGTAGTGGGGATGCCCAGGGGCTGTTGGATTTCTGTACAATACCCATCTTTTCCATTTCCAAAAATTCCTTCTTTGCAGAGGCCAGCTTGTCTGGTGCTAGACGACGTGCACGAGCGAAGACTGGCCTGTCTTTAGTTGGGATAAAATGTTTCACCCCGTGCTTGACTTCAGCAGTGGAGAAGGTTGGCTGTAACAGTTCCGGATAGTCACTGAGAATTTTGCGGAACTTATTGCTCGTGGGTTCTATGAGAGCAAGATCAGAGTTATCTAAAACTGAACTGACAGTGCAGTGAATGTGAGCAAAAGATTCTGCTTCTATCAAGCGGCGTCCTCAAATGTCGACCAACAGGTTGTGCTGACGGAGAAAATCAGCCCCTAAGAGAGGTCGTTTGACATTAGCTGATATAAGACGTGCTTTGAAAATCCGGTTGCCAAAATGCAAAGGTAAGATTCGTGAACCATAGGTTGCTATGGAGGTTCCGTTGGCGGCTTGCAAAGGTGTTCTTGTAGCACCTGACGTTCTTTCTGCCCATGTTGCCGGTATTACAGAGACTTGTGCGCCTGTATCCACCAAGAAGCGTCTTTTAGACTGTGCGTCCGTCACAAATAGTTGAGTTACCTTGGTCTCTAGGTTTTGTTTAGTACATGGTGTAGTGGGCGAACATGGCGGACCAGCAAGTAAAGTTTCTACCGCTGGCCCGCTCTCGCGTTTCCCTGGTTCTTTTTAGTCTTGAGGTTGCTGAAATATTTACATGGGCTGGAACATCGCCTGGCATTTGAACCAAACTTTCGATGAAACCAACAATCTCAGACAAACCTGCATCATGTGCTACGGTTGGTGTTGGTTTAGGTGGTTGAACCGCAGTGCAGATTGTCGCGTTTGTTGTCAGAGAGTTAAATAGGTTATCAGCCTCTTTCGCCAGTGCTCGGTAGTCAGTGATATTGGGGGAATTAGCAAGTGGAGCACGAATAGATTCAGGTAACAGTCTGAGAAACAGGTGGCGGAAAAGGAAGCATGGCTTGTGGTCTCCCAAAAGAGCTAGCATTCTGTCCATTATTTCTGACGGTTTGCTGTCACCTAGTACTTTAATGTTTAGCAAAGTGTCTGCTTTCTCTGCTTCTGATAACCCGTAAGCATCCGTAAGGAACGATTTAAGTGTGTCGTACTTACAGGTTGGAGGAGGTGAGGATATGATTGATAAAGATCTTGAAGCTGTGTTAGCGTCGAGTGCTGCTACTACATAGTAGTACTTCGTTTCGTCTGTTGTGATTCCACGCAGCACGAACTGAGCCTCAGTTTGAGCGAACCACGCTGAAGGACAAGTGGTCCAAAACGCTGGTAATTTAAGTACTACTGTTTCTATTGACATCGTGGACGAATCGTCGTTGAAAGATTAAGAATAGGAATATTCTGTCTAGATCTAAAGATCACGTCGGGGTCACCACTATAGCACTTGACAGACACAACAGGCAGATACACAACCAACTCAAAACCGTCCAGCTCAGTGTAAATCTCGAGAGTCGTTTATTTCTGTTTATTACCCGAAGTCCTTCTTGGGTTGACTCCGTTCAACACCTCTGCGCACCCCTGCGCACCACACATCTCAGCTCAGCTCAGACTAGCTCATCAAATTCCTGCCCATTCCAAGATTAGCTCGTGGAGGAAACCGCTCATGCAGAACATGCGCTTCAGATCAAACATAGCAGACCATAGCACCACAGCAATGATTATTGTCCCCTCTTTGAACATATGTGTCTTCAGATCTTCTCTCCCATAAACAATGATGAAACTGCCAAATGAAAGAGTAAGAGATCTGTATGAGATAACAACTCTTTTTTTGACAAATATTCCATCAACTTTTCCCGAAATTTTGTTTCATCTATTGGTTCAGGGAGAAGGGGTACAGTATATATCTAAAAGTTAGTTAAGATCTTATAAGATAAGGAATACATATCAAATAAGACAGTGTTGTTTTTTTTTTGGTGGGCTTTTTTGTTGTTGTAAAATTGCGTTCTTCGCACTTACGCGGTTTCATGACAGGGCCAGAAATAATTTAGTGTTCTGTTATGGCTATGCGTTCCATCTAGAAGTTGTAACCATTGTAGTGTCAACTCTTTTTCTTCTTTATGCTCCACGTAATGTTATAACGCGTTGGCATCGGAAGCAATAACGTAACGTAATATTTATTCACAAAACAAAAGGACGCGTTCGAAACTGAGCGATAGGTTAAAAAAACAAGACAGCTGGCGTTTCTCGGAAATAAATAAATAAATAATAGGAAAGTCAATCTCGCATATCAAACAGATTTCCCGAGTTCGAGAGTTTCCAGTGCAAGGAAGGGGTGAAAGTGTATGTGGTTTTGTTTCTCCCACTGGATTTCCTCATTATTTTTTTTAAATCTCATTATTTTTTAAGTCTAGTGTTCTTTACTAGAAATTCTTCAACACGCGCTAACCCACATTCCTCAGATTTATCTCTCCTTTTCTGCCCCCCCCCCCACATACACACACAAGCTAAACCTACATGACAAAGCATATCGAGGGCAGGATGGTAAACTAGCGTAACTCGTTGTTTGTTGTTGTTGTTGTTGTTGTTTTCAGGAGAGAGGAGAAGCCAAATCTGAAATACTTTCTTTATCATACTTAATAGCTATAGATCTAGTATTAAAAAAGCAAACACACACGTACTTATTTAACCTCTAGTTTTTCAGAATCTAATCTCCGGCTTTTAAGACCAGTGTATCAAATATCCCAATTTTTAAAGCAAAAGTCGCGTTACGCTAGTTAACCGTGGGACACTCGACATAATGACATTAAGTGGACAGTGCAGTAGTCTCCCCTGTGCAGAGGTTGACAGCGAGTTATGTGTCCTGAATATATCAGTGCCCTACACACACAAAAAAAGGGGGGGGGTGGTGGGGTGGGGGATGTCCCGCTGATAAAACCGTCCATAATTTAATAATTTACCGGGACTGACACCAGGACATTAGCCTGGAAAAACATGCTCGCTGGCGCAGTTTTTGACACACTGTCTGGAAAATTAGAATAATTTTATATAGCATATCGTCACTGCGCTAACAAAGTGGCTTAAATCAGGCTCACCTCCCCCCCCCCCCCCCTCCCCGCCAAAAAAGAGTTAAACTTTCTCATGTACGAACTAAAAAAAGCCTGCATAGGGCCATGAGCCTTAACCTCAGGTGCTCGAGAAACAAAAATGAATGTCCTCTGCCTGCCAATTTCAAACATCGAGAAAAATGCATTTTTTTCAAAACTGTAGTTACTTAAATTTAGGCCAATGTGAAGTTCATGCTTATTGCTGAATACTTTTTTTTTAAGATGTAGATTTCTTAGAAAATTTCCGATTTCCAATTTTTCAAATTTTTTTTTCCCCCCCAAGGTTGACAAAATACATTGACATGCTTAATAAATGTGTGCATTGCGGTTGGCAGTGACGCGTTAGGTCAAGGTGTCTGTCAGTAGTTACCATCCTTGTTAGCTGGAACCATGGACGTAAGGTTGAGAACTGTTGCGTCTATACCTGTCTATGTTGTGGTTGGCAGTGTCGCGTTAAGTCAAAGTGTCTGTCAGTAGTTACCAACCTTGTTAGCTGGAACCATGGATGTAACGTTGAGAACCGTTGCGTCTATACCTGTCTATGTTGTGGTTGGCAGTGTCGCGTTAAGTCAAAGTGCCTGTCAGTAGTTACCATCCTTGTTAGCTGGAACCATGGATGTAACGTTGAGAACCGTTGCGTCTATACCTGTCTATGTTGTGGCTGGCAGTGTCGCGTTAGGTCAAGGTGTCTGTCAGTAGTTACCATCCGTGTTTACTGGAACCGTGGACGTAAGGCTGAGAACCCTTACTTCTATACCTGTCTATGTTGTGATTGGCAGTGACGCATTACATCAAAGTTTCTTTCAGTAGTAGTTACTGGGACCATCGACGTAATTTTGAGAACCATTGCGTCCTTACCTGTCTGTATTGCGATTGGCAGTGTCGCGTTATGTCACTGTTTCTTTCAGTAGTGGTTACTGGGACCATAGAAGTCATTTTGACAAGCCTTGATTTTATACCTGTCTGTATTGCGCCGTGCGATTGGCAGTGACGCATTACGTCAAAATTTCAGGAAATATTTCTGCCACTGAAGGCATTCTTGCCATTCTTGTTGCTGGGTCTGTAGACGTAATGTTGAGAACCCTTGCATGTGTACCTAACTGAGCGCACCGTTTCCCTCGCCGCCCGCCTGCACAGTGTTGATTTTGCATTTTATTTCCTAAAATATATTACAGTGTCTGGGGAATGAATTTACTACTTGGGATCTGCCCGTGGACATGCGGGATCAAGCAGGCATTAAGAGCCTCGAAATGGTCGTAAAAATGTTTTGGGCAAGAATTCTGATTTATGAAGTGTGTCAGTGTCTTCGTCTGTGGTATGAAAGCTTCCGTGTTGTAGTGTTTTCGCTATCCTTGTACGTATGCTGTCTTCTTACACAAAGTAATGCTGTTAGATGTTATTAGAGGTTGGAATTCGATGTTACTCTAAAATCCGATGATGCCCTGCGTGTTCCGTCTCAAACTTAAGAGAATATAGGGGGAGGCAGAAACAGAAATGGAAAAGAAGAACAAAGTGGTTACGTTCCAGAAATTCCTTGTTCAGCATCAACAATTAGATGTTTGGACTCGCAGAAAACTGAGAAGATTCGAGAATGCAATAGTATTTTAAAGGCCCAGACGTATCTGTCATAATTGGGGTGTAATTTACTTTTCACATTATGCACAATTATGTAATTTCTACAGTATAAAAGGTATGTTCTCGGACTAAGTAATATTTTTAATAAGGTTTTAATTCAGTGTTAATTCAAAACCACGGATGCCCTAGACAAACGTTCTTTGCTAAAAAAAAAAACCCAAAAAAAACCAAGACATTACCTTGGGAATTAATAATGTTTCTATCGCAGGAACTACACTATCACAATTGACACTGCCAACTGTATGCAGCTGGGTCACTGTGTGGACAGCGCCTATGGTTCTAGTAGGAAGTAAAATTTATGTGTGGCAAGCCACCGGTCTGGCACCTACATCAGCTTTGGTGTGTTTCAGCCCTTAGTCTTCTATTCTATATTTACCTGCGACTCTCTGGGTAAAAAATGTATTAAATTAAGCGTTAAATATTTTATAAACGTTTCGCTATGATATCACCTGTCGGCAACAACAAAGCAAGACTTTTATCAGGGTTATCAATTCAATAAAGCTCTTTTCAGACCTTGATGATACTCTCTGGCTTTGATGACCGCAAAATGTTTATATCTCGTTCGTCAGAAACGCCAGTAATACTAAATTACATTTTAAATTTTAAAAAAATATATTAAAAAATGCTGTTACCACACCTGTCTTCCTAAGACAAGGTAACAGCACAAGCATTACTTTTGTAATAATAATAATAATAACATTCATTTTTAAATTCTTCTCATGTTGCTCTGAAAAACAGTGACACCTTTTTTGGCTTGGCAAAGAGCGAAAAGTTCGTATCGAGTTCATAAATAAAGCGTGGATTTGGGCTAATAATTATGAGACATTTAACTATTAAACTGTTCTGTATTTGATGTCCTCTTATCTTTCTTGATGAGGCAAAGATTTCCAACCTAGCACCTTTTTTTTTTTTTTCTTAGACGGCCATGTCCGAGACATGGAATACCGAGACGGACCATTCCTTCTGGCACTATTTGTCCATAAACACAGTTAGCGCTATATACTACTATATACAAGTCTTTTTCTTTCAATTATGAAAGGGTGTGGTGCGAATCGTTGTACTGTTGACATGGATGATACGCGTGAAAGTCGACGGACGGAATTTGGCGAATTGAATCGTCTCGCTATCCTGTGTCTAGGGTCATATCACTTTCTTAAGTGTCATTCTCAGAAGCATTGATACCTCCCGGCCTCCAAAACAGCAAGAGATATGTAAATCGTGCTTTTAGGCAAGTGTTTTACATTTTCATACCACATCTTCTCCGTCAAACTTGAGAAAATTATGTAGAAAACATTTTAAATACTTCAGGATGTTCTAAGATCCTGCCATGCTGAACTTCCAGCGGGCATTGCAAGTTATTCCACAACAATCTCAACAGTAAACGAATTACGTACAGTTACACGAACATCAGAGAGGTCGGGGTTCTCGTGTAAAGTTATAGTTTCCCACGGACCCGGGGGGAACAATTTTTTTGCACTTGAGATTTCACAAAAATAGATTTTTTGCATAGTTATCTAGGTCGATGCAAAAGCGTTTTGAAAGAGACTTTGCAGTTTTTATTTTGTGTTAGGTGGGCATTGTTTGATGGTTTCAGCTCTGATTATAGTGATCTGTGTTTGTATATGTGTGTGTTGGGGCGTGCATACTTGTGTATGTGTGTGTGTGTATGTGTGTGTGTTATCTCCAGATTTCTCAACACCTTTCCTCCCCCCCTCAGAAAAACTCATTGACGTGTGTCACGTATTATTTGTAGGGCATGGCCGGGGGAATGAGGGTGGAGATTACAAGATACGCTATGTCAGAGATTTCTTTTGTTGTGTGAATGAAACTAATAGATATGAAAATAATTTGAACAATTTCTTTAACCACAAAACACAGAACCGGCGTCTTCCGACTACAACGCCCTAAAAAGAATGTTGGAAAAATCCTTCCCATAATATTAAGCTCTTCCCCTAGATATGCCATAGTTTTCGCGATGGGCACATCTTTTTTTTTAAACATTATTTTCTATTCTCTATGCACAATTTTCATAGAATAGATAACACCCCTCCTTTCCCAAATTGTCGACTACTTCACATCTCGCATGTATTTTAACTATGTTTTTTCGCTGGTGACGTAAGTACTCAAGACTGTTTCGCGTCTGTTTTGACTCTCAGCAGTGCCCAAGGTCTCTCTTTCCAACCTGCTGACTCATGGCAGATTTGACGAACCCGAACTACTGAGACAGAACTATTTCAGTCTTGCTAGTGAGCGAAGTTGCTTTTAATTCCATCGTCCACACCTCACAGTAAAATTGAGGCGAAACAGAATTGACTTTTCGCGACACGAGCCTAACCCCGCGTTCACACCAGAGACCCGGTTTCGTTAACGCCAGTACTACTCACGAACGGACGGGGTTAATCTTTATAGACTATTATAAATCTTGTACGTTACCAGCGAGCATGTATTTATAGAAAGATGTCACTCCCGCCAAATCGCGAAACTAGGTTGTTGTGGTAACAAGAATTGAAACAGACCGCATTCACACCAAAGATAGTGTGCATATCTGTTTACTGTGGTTTGTTCATATTTTTGGGTTGATTGAAACTAATCATAGCGTTTGTAAGCTCTCACGCCCCGTGGAAATGCACAAACGGGTATTGTTTACCGCAGCGACCTAATTTCCGCTCCATGCTAACAGTGGTTTCGCGGCACCTTCCGCGTCTCGCAGTGGCAAATCGATCAATAGTGAAACCTCTCTGTACATACATACTTTCTGCTATTATTTTTCCCACCAAACTCTCGTAAGTTTGCTGATCTTTTTGAGAACACTTATAGACGAGATATAAAGACTGACGGCATAAGTTCGTGAATCATTTAACGAAAGCGGATCTGTGGTGTGAACGCGGGGTATCACATTTGATTAGTGAACCGTGCAGTGCGGCGCGCAATAATTGTATCTACGGAATCAAGCTGACGCAATGTAAAATCCACACTCAGAAAATCTTCCACTGAAGCAGCACACAATTAGACAGCTGCACGGAAGGTTATTTGCCGTGCCTGCAGTTTAAACTTTTCTTGGCTTGGATGATGTAATTCTTGCTTCTTTCATTTCTTGGGTATGCGAATGTGAAAATACGGAAGAAAAACAGTATGGCGCACGGAAAGAAATAAAAAATCTGGCGTTTTAAATCTACAGCCAATGGCGCTGAAGATGGAACAGGGGAAGTAGACAGAGAAAACAGCAACAGGAAAGACAAAAGAACAGAGAAATAAACGGAAGTGGCAGATGGAGGAGAAGCGGAAGAGTAAAATGTTTATGTTCTAGATGTTGATTACTCAGACAAGAGGAAAGAGAAGTAGATAAAGAGAATGCAGGAGGAAACAGCGGTAGAAAAAGAAGAAAACGGTTGTTTTGCTCAGCATGAACATACAGATTTTTGGACTCGCAGGAAACTGAGAAATTTCGAGAATGCAATCATGTCTAATGGCCTAGACTCACCTGTGTTAATTTGGAAGGTAATTTACCGTCTATGTAATTACTATAGTATTTAAAGTTACTTTTGTTCTTTCTTTCTTTCGGCAGGAGGTGAGGGGCATTAATACTGCATTCTTTTCTTGCACAATATATCGGACATAAATTGAAGCTTGGAACCCCCGACATTTAGGGCATACAGCATTATGCTGAGACTTTCGGGAAACAAACGTCTCACCTCTGGGCCTTTGGCGAGCTTAGAACTTGTTTACTCCACCTTTTGCACAACGGATAAACTCGATGTTAAAAGTTTACGGGTTGAGTATTATGATATCGAAATACAAGAAATCGGAACGATGAAACAGGTTGATAAGTGTCACAGCGCATTTTAAACAAGTGTCAAAGTGTGCATTGTTTATACCTCTTCTACATACTAAAAGATCTCCAGTTTTTTCAGAAAATTGAGCTAGAACAAACACAAATCAAGGTCGCAAAATGAAAAAAAAAATAAAATAAAGAACGTTAAAGATTGTTATAAAATTTTCTCATTCCTTCAAGTTCTCCAAACTGACAACTTAAACTAAGGTCAATCTTACGTTCCTTTCAGCCTCTTTGCCAGTATTTTTAATCTGAATATCTTTAAGTTGACTTTTTTTTCCCGTGGATCTACTTAGCGCTTTCCTCCAGCAATCGTACTGGTTTACCAATGCTTTATATTTGGTTAAAGTACTGAGTCCGAGATTTTTAAGTACCTGAGCATTCAAGTGAAGCGATACTCTACTAAATCAACTTACAATGAATTGTCGCCAAGGTTGTTACATTCACTCCCAACAGCTCTGGGACAGTCTCTCAACAGAAACACAAAAGGCTTCCATTGATCCATAACACACACAAAAAAAGAAACCTTGACCTTTCCGGCATACCGCGCCGTGAAATATCATCGTAACTCGAGAATTAATAGAAACGCATACCGACAACAGAGTCGGTGTTTAGAATTTCACACTTCATTAGGGAACTAAAACATTTGGAGTGTCAGCGATCTGAAATCTTAGAACTTGCCAGAATGTGAAGATGATATGACATGGTAGCAGGGATGAAGGTTAGTGGACATCTGCGTATAATGCTTTGTTACCGTAAAGGACCATAGAAACTAATCTGAGGTCAAATTCATTTTTTTAAACATAATTTTGTGCACTACATTTCTATTGTGTTGTAAATTAGATGCACACAAGCCGAATTTGGTCCTCCCGTCGATTTGGCTTTTGACGTTACGATATGGAGACTCAGTGATACCTCGCGTACCAGCCAAATGGTTGGATGTCTCTAAACTTCAGTGTTATGACGCCACCAGTCAAATAGTTGGCCGATCTAAAATCGCCAAGGGTTCGCCGAGACTAATGGTTTCTTTTGGTCTTTATGAAATGGGAATTGCACAAAAAAATTAAACCGAGGTCAACGATAAATGACTTGTGTGTGGGATCTCCTGTTACCTCCTGTTTTGGTCTTATCCTATCTTTTCCCATAATTATCATGGTCTGATAGTTGACATTGCCCAATCTTAGTTCTAGTTTGTTCATATCCATTTTCTGAAAAACTGGAGATCTTTTAGTATGTAGAAGAGGTATAACAAATGCACACCCTGACACTTGTTTAAAATGCACTGTGACACTTATCAAGCTGTTTCACAGTTCCGATTTATTCTAACTCCTTGTCAAAATGTACCAGCGCTGCAAACGTTTAAAACTATACGATCAGAGCAACGCGCACTGCGTCGCTAGGTCCAGGCCAACGTGACGGACCAAGACACACTGCGTTGTCTGTTTATACAGTCTATGAAAAAAAATTCTGCCCAAACACCAAAATATCTCCTATCTTAAAGACTTAACATGGAATTTCTTAGTGGTTGCAAAAAGTGGACTTGGACCAAACAAGAGCTAACGTCGAGATATTAGCAATAAAAATGTTTAGATAGGTATCTTCGTATGTCATAATGACGTGTGTATAATTACATTAAACGGAATTAGTATTTGTTATTCTTGAATGGCTCGTAAGGAATTTTTATAGCATTTTCTGACACATAAAGATTGTATAGCACGGGGGATCGTTGACGCTAAATGGGAAGTTTATGATCGAGACGGTTTTGGGTGGTTAGTCCAGCATAATAAAGAAATGTGAAACGAGCTGTTTCTGCCTTTGTCAAACTTGAGGTCCCAATTTATGAAAAAATGTTGTTACAAGTACGTACGGTCCCCCAAGATTTTTTGCGCTAGGGATACGTATTTTAAAGTCTTTTGTGACTCCAGCGGCAGAGAACTCCTCCCGAAATACTCCTTACAACAGTCTTAATTAATTATTCTTTCAGATTTTCTTTTTCTTTTCGTACTGTTTTTTTTGGTTCAAAGGGTAGGCGGGCAGGATTAGGGATTCGATACGATTTAGGATTGTAAATAAGGACGGGGTTAGAGATAGGTACGTATACGTACGCGTCCGTAGCGCAAAACGCTTTGGGTGAGTACGTACTTATAAATAACAACAGCCTTTATGAAAAGGTATGGCGTTTATTTGCCTTTTGTATGTGTGAGAGTTGAGGGGGATGGCTAGAGGAGATTGACAAAGGTGGGGTGGGGGCTGAAAGAATATTTTATGGAGGCAAATATATGTGTTATACTGGAGATGACGGGGGCTGGGGTGAAGGGGGGGGGGAGGTGGAGTGCTTTTAGTCGTGTCTATCTGAGATTGGGCTGAGAAAGACACAAGACACAAGATACCGAGACGAATCAATTCATCATATTCCGTCCGTCGAAATGCGCGCGTATCATCGATATCAACAATGCAACAATTCGCACCACATGACTTCATGATTGAACGAAAAATAGTAGTAATCACCGTATTTATACGCGCGCAATTTGTGGATATATAGCGGGAGAATCAATGGTTCGTCTCGGTATGCTGGGTCTCGGGAGAGACTGAAATAGCGCTTTGTGTACTATGTGAATGTGGTTTTGGCAGAACTGAATAAAAACGCTGGAGGGTGATAGATGTGAAAATATCGAAATAACGACATACACCATGCTGCGTAGCGACTGATACAAAACCAATTGCCTTTTAGTCACACGCCGTCGCCAGAACTTGGAGGTCACGTTACCAGGTCTTGCTTATATTATCTCACGCGACCAAATTGGTGACCTCCTGTGGCCGTTAAACGACTGCCAATGTTTTCCTGGCTGGAGAGTGCACGGAGGTCATGGACTTTGTATACACTGTCATGCCAAAATATCGTAAGTGGGATATTGACAGCGGGTTGTAGGGGCTAGTTCGACCATGTAGCCAAAGTACTCATAGCATATGTAACCACCTCTCTCTCTCTCTCTCTCTTCCTCTCTCTCTCTCTCTCTTTCTCTCTCTCTCTCTCTCTCTCATGACTCTCTCTTCCTTTCTCTCTCTCTCTCTCTCTCTCACTCTTCCTCTCTCTCTCGCTCTTTCTCTCTCTCCCCACTCTCTCTCTCTCTGTCCGTATCTGTCTGTCTCTCTGTCTGTCAGTCAGTCTGTTTGTCCTTCCCTCTCTCTGTCCCTGTCTGTCTGTCTGTCTGTCTGCCTGCCTGCCTGCCTGCCTGCCTGTCAGCCTGTCTGTCTGCCTGCCTCTCTGTCTGTCTGTCAGCCTGTCTGTCATTTCGCCCGACCCTCCCTCTATCTCTCCCCCCCCCCCCTCTCTCTCTCTCTCTCTCTCTCACTGAGACAGTTCCAGAAGATTTATCACTGTCTATCTACTCACAACCTCTATTGTTAAATACACAACGGGAGATAACTACACAGATTAACTGGCAATCTAGTCTCCCCTTGTGATTTACACCAATGTTCTGCCTTCACACAGACTTAAAACGACATGCTGTTGTGTGTACCGGACACTGCAATAAATGTCTGGGGTCTCACTTGCAAGGACAATGAAAGGGGATAACTGATGGTCGCCCCTGTCACTGGCATGTTGATTCTCTCCCCCTGTCGTGCAGCGAGCGCTCAGCCGTGACTTGACCATTTTCCCGGCCAGAGAGTTTGAGTCGGACAGTGGTTCCTAAACTGTTAAAATCTGCTCCCCCCCCTACATTTAAGTGCGTGTTTCCAGAGAGACAGAGAGAAAGAGAGAGAGAGAGCGAGAGAGAGAGAGAAAGAGAGAGAGGGGGAGAGAAAGCGAGAGAGAGAGAGAGATGTACAGACAGACAGACAGACAGTGAGACAGAGAGAGATTAGTCCAGTGGTTCCTAAAGTGTTCAATCTACATTCCCCTACATTTAAGTGCGTGTTCCCAGAGGGAGAGAGAGAGAGAGGGGGGGGGGAAGAAAGCGAGAGAGAGAGAGCGACGTACAGACAGACTGTGAGACAGAGGTTAGTCCAGTGATTCCTAAACTGTTAAAGTCTGCTTCCTCCTACATTTAAATGCATGTTACGAGAGAGAGAGAGAGAGAGAGAGAGAGAGAGAGAGAGAGAGAGAGAGAGCGAGAGAGAGAGAGAAAGAGAGAGAGGGGGAGAGAAAGCGAGAGAGAGAGAGAGAGAGAGATGTACAGACAGACAGACAGACAGTGAGACAGAGAGAGATTAGTCCAGTGGTTCCTAAAGTGTTCAATCTGCATTCCCCTACATTTAAGTGCGTGTTCCCAGAGGGAGAGAGAGAGGGGGGAGGGGGGAGGGAAGAAAGCGAGAGAGAGAGAGCGACGTACAGACAGACTGTGAGACAGAGGTTAGTCCAGTGATTCCTAAACTGTTAAAGTCTGCTTCCTCCTACATTTAAATGCATGTTACGAGAGAGAGAGAGAGAGAGAGAGAGATTTGTCCGGTTGTACTTGAAATGTTGAAATCTGCCCACCCTTACATTTAAGTACATGTTCCCAGAGAGACAGAGAGAGAGAGAAAGAGGGGGAGAGAGAGAGGGCGTGGGCGAGCGAGAGAGAGAGAGAGAGAGAGAGAGAGAGAGAGAGAGAGAGAGAGAGAGAGAGAGAGAGAGAGAGAGGGAGAGACAAAAAGGGAGAAAAAGATAGAGAGAAAGATAGTGTGAGAGAGAGAGAGAGAGACATTAATCCATTGATTCTTAAACTGCTAAAATCTGTTTGCCCCCGGCATTCAAGTGCATAAATTAAATATAATTACGTTATCTTGATTTACTTCCGTCTATCACACCTGCAGTTTCTAAAAAGCCGCAGATTTGCTGTAATTAACTTTAAGAAGTACGGCCTTGCCCAGGATAAACCTAATTTCTCTCTTTTTCTCTCTCTCTCTCTCTCTCTCTCTCCTCATTCCCCCCTCCCCTTCCCTCCCCTTCTCTCTATCACCCCCTCTCCTATTTCACAGTTCCGGTGTATTCTAACTCCTTATCATAATACTAATATAAAGCCGCAAACGTTTAACGTAGAATTTCTCAGGTGTGCAAAAAGTGGCGTTGGAACAAACAAGAACTAAGATTGCGCTGAGTCTCCGATTGTAGTGTGCATGGTGTCAAGGCCTAAGTTTTTCTCACCCGAAATCCCCATATTTTTCCCCCCAAAAAACAGGCTAATCTCTCTGTCCTCCGCGCCCCTGCCGCTGGTTTAGGGGTGAAACAGACCGAGGCTGGAGTAGGCGCCAGACCGTGTGGCTCGCTGCTCGTAGATTTGGCTTCACACTAGCACACTGCCCGCTGCATCCTGCTTGGTCGCTGTGTGGACAGTGCCTCTTGTACTAGTGTGAAGCAAAATTTATAAGCAGCGAGCCATTGGTCTGGCGTCTGCACACAGTTTTTTGTCTGTTTCACCCCTTAGAGATTAAGATTTTTACGCCTTGTCAGCACTGTGACGTCTACATGACAGTATGTCCTCAACTCTGCACATTACACTGTTTTGTTCCCGGAGAGGAACTTCTTTCATCCGTGTAATAATAGAAGCTTTGTTTGCAATGAAGATCCAGCCATTAAAATGGCAAATGGATAATTACAATATTTTATGAACACAAAACATTGTCTCTTACAGGGACACGCAACGAAACAAATCAAGCTTATACTGTACAGCTACAATCTTCAAAGATGTGAGATAGAAGATTTACAATAAAAAAGAAATGAAGGGAAGGAACGATTGCAGAAAGAGTGTGAAAAGGAAAGAGTGCTGGAGGAGAAGTGTATTAGATGAGTTTTACATACATACATACAGACATACATACAGACATACAGACATACCCCTCCACCCTTTTTTCAATCTCCTGCATTCACCCCTCCCCCCCCTATTCCAGCACTAAAACACTCACCCACATACCAGAGAAATATCATAATTCCGTACCTTTTCATGCATACCAGTAGGACCTTAGATGAGAGATGGTGATCAACGAACCATCTTTAGTTTACTTCTAGAGTGGTTTGTGGTTACGAAGGTTCCGAATTCGTACGTCTCAGACACCACGTACCAGCGACGAGCTTCCATTCAACCTTATCGTAACTGTGATCAAGGGCTCAAAGACAAGGAGCGAAAGAGAAAAAAAAAGACAAAGGCCCGTGAAAAAGTCAGTAAGTGACCTTAGCTCTTGGTTGTTCTATCCCCATTTTCTGGAAAACTACAACAACAAAAACAGCACAAAAAAAACTGGAGATCTTTAAGTATGTAGAAGAGATCGTATCTACAAATGCACATTTTTGACACTTGTTTAAAATGCGTTGTGGCACTTATCAAGCTGTTTCACAGTTCTGATTTATTCTAATTCCTTATCTCAATACTAAAAGCATAAATGATTAACGTCGATTTCCTTGGGTGTGCAAAAAGTGGAGTTGGAACAAACAAGAACTAATATGGAGAATAAAGGTGGAGACAAAGAAACAATTAATAAAAAGGTAATTATTCGAAATATTGTCAAGACAAGATGTAGAAGATTCCTCTGCATGCAGCCATTGAAAATTCGATAATCAATCACATTTTGCCAGATTTACGAGGGCTAAAATCACCGGGAGTTCTAATTTATCTTATTTTGTAATCAATTCTGAACTCGAGAAGCCAATAAAACCCTTTATGTGTTTCACGTAGACCATTAATGTGTTCAGGTTTGACACGTGTACATGTTTGTTGTTTTTTTAATCTCTTCATTATATAAGACTGGGTTACCTAGAAAACTGGCCGGGATCAATAGCACCACTTGAGGTTACGACTGGACTCCTTCTCCCAAAAAGCCGGCGGCCATTTTTAGATAAACAGCCAATTGAAATCTTGCCTCGTCTAGACTTGAATAAAGCTGACATGCACCATTGCGCTGGCCTTTCAGGGTATTCGTGCGGATAGTGCATTGCATGGGCATTGTCTATGTATGTGTTTTCGTTTCAGATGAAGAGACTTCGTTTTTAAAAGTGATTTTAGCAATGGGACTTTGCGGTTTCCCGTATGAAACTTGTGAATGGTGACAGGATATGATTCATGGGCTGTGGGCGCTTGTGCACTGGTTTGAGACGGTATGTCAGACCATCTTGATCAAAATGTAGGCCAGGAATCACGGGTGAATACAAACATCCATGTAAACAGGCATATACACGCGATATGCGTATATTTTTAATTAGAGCTGTCTACATAGACAGACAGACAGAGATACAGATAGACAGGCAGACAGTCGGACAGATAGAAAGACAGCCAGACCGATAGATAGATAGATAGATAGATAGATAGATAGATAGATAGATAGATAGATAGATAGATAGATAGATAGATAGATAGATACATACATACATACATACATACATACGTACACAGATAGACAGACAGAGAAGACAGACAGACAGACAGACAGATAGATAGATAGATAGACAGACAAGACAGATAGATAGATAGATAGATAGATAGGTAGATAGATAGATAGATAGATACGTACATAGATAGACAGACAGACAGATAGATAGATAGACAGAGAAGACAGATAGATAGACAGATAGATAGATAGATAGATAGATAGATAGATAGATAGATAGATAGATAGATAGATAGATAGATAGATAGATAGATAGATAGATAGATAGATAGATAGATAGACAGATGAGGCAGACAGACAGATAGATAGATAGATAGATAGACAGACAGACACAGACAGACAGACAGACAGACAGACAGACGGACGGGCTGGCGGACGGACGGACGGGTGGATGGGTGGATGGATGGAAGGTCCAACGGACGAACTGAAAGACGAACGGGCGAAAGGAAAGATAGACGATTATAACATTACTGTCACTTTGAAATATCTAAAAGATCTCACGCTGAGTTATTCCCCAGTTACGTCAAGTCTTAAGCTGGGATTACCGTTACATTTACAGAAGCACACAGCGTCATGATACTGCCTTCACATGCGGGTTTTCTCACACCCAGAAATGCACTGACATTTTCATATCCAATCCATATTTTCATCTCCACGTCCCTACGCCGTGTGCATGCAAATGTAAATAAGATTTTACCTGATTATTCATAAGCAGGAAAATATTTCCTTTGGAAAGAAAAGAATTTGTTGTTCTAGGGAGATCAAGAGAGGAATTTAGGTTTTCTGACACTTGCTCTGTGGTGAGATAAACATTTATGAAGCAATGAATACGGAAAGTAGGTGGTGGAGATTGGGGAACTTTGGATTTTTTTTTTTCGGGGGGGGGGGGGGAGATCCTTACAGTACACACACCCAATTTGGCTATATTTTGTTCCGGGGACACGTTGGTCTAATGGCAAGGCACTCGCCTCTCATGTCGAAGGTACGGGGTTCGATCCCCGGTCGGTGCTGGCATATTGGAATTTTTTTTTTAGGGGAAAAATTCCTATCCCTGATCCCATGGTAGGCTGGATCGAGCATCTAGACTTCTCGGATAAGGACGAAAAACTCGGAGGGCCCCGTGTGCGCGTTGTGCAGTTTAAAGATAGCTTGGCAGGTTAAAAGTCGAGACAAGCAGGCCGAACAAGGCCGCTGCCCGGGCAGAATTCTAAAAAAAAACTCATCCCTACCACAAAAACACATAGAAACAAGAACAAGAAAGATAAAACCAAGAAAAGTTAGGTGTAAATGCCAAGAACAGCGAAACTCCTAACACAAAGAGCTAAAACTTTGGCGACATTTCGATACACTTTTCACGAGCCTGGATTCGACGTCGATATCGTTATAGAAATATCTGGTGGTTAAAGATTGGATTCGAAAGCTTGGGTGGGGCAGAGATGGAGGAGTATCAATGAAGTAGGTAAACTTGATAAGGGCGATGTTTTGTGCACTTTTTATTTCATACCTTGGGCAATTTGACCCCTTAGAATGAAAAGGTTCTAACTCCCTTCAGTCAACTTTTGAGAAATCAAGGATTGAAGTTTCATGTAACTATTCATAGCTTATAGAGGAAAGAATTTTCATTTTTTGGTCTTTTTATTAATACTTACAAATGACACACCGAATCTGCTTGATACTTTGACACACAATGGGAGAAGGCCCGTAAAAATAGTGTGTAGTGTGTAACTCAGTTGCGCCAAAAAGTGGAGGTAGAACTTTGTTATAATAAGAGGACGAATTGTGGAAATATTTACTGCCTGGAGCAACAAAATCATCCTAAATCTAATTAATTCTTTCGTTATCAAGGCAAATCTTTTTTTGAATTTTTTTTCGCATTTCCAACGCGAAGGGGAAAAAAAGGAAAAACAAATCCCACGAAAACCAAAAAACAAAAAATGTCAAGATTATACCGGTAGTTCACGGAAAAGTAGGGGAATTCTTTTATTTTTCCAACGCTAAAAAAAAAAAAAATCGACACCAAAAAAAAAATGTCAAGTCTATGATGTTTTCAGATGTGAGAAACTGCTGGTAATTTTTTCTTATTAACTTCGAATTTACACGGACTTCCGTTCGTGATTGCTTAAAGGCTTTGAACTGAAGAGAGTG
>OZ007576.1:49671500-49764000 GCA_963931925.1 Onchidella celtica
ATCTATCTATCTATCTATCTATCTATCTATCTATCTATCTATCTATCTATCTATCTATCTGTCTTTCTGTGTCTGTCTGTCTGTCTGTCTCTCTATCTATCTATATCTATCTATCTATCTATCTATCTATCTATCTATCTATCTATCTATCTATCTATCTATCTATCTATCTGTCTTTCTGTGTCTATCTATCTATCTATCTATCTATCTATCTATCTATCTATCTATCTATCTATCTATCTATCTATCTGTCTGTCTATCTATCTATCTATCTATCTATCTATCTATCTATCTATCTATCTATCTATCTATCTATCTATCTATCCGTCTATCTATCTATCTATCTATCTATCTATCTATCTATCTATCTATCTATCCCCCCCCCTCTCTCTTTCTCTTTCTTTTTCTCTCTCTCTTCCCCTCTCCCTCTCTTTCTCCCCGTTTGTCTCTCTTTTTCTTTCTCTCTTTTTTTCTCTCTCTTTCTTTCTTTCTCTCTTGCCCTCTTTCTCCCTTTCGCTCCCTCTCTTTCTCCCCTTCTCTGTCTCTCCCTTTCTCCCTTTAGCTCTCTCTCTCTGTCTTCCCCTCTCTCTCTATCTCTCTCTTTCTCTCCCTCACTCTCTACCTTTCTCTCTCTTTCTCCTCCTCCTCCTCCTCTCTCCCCCTTAATCTCTCTCTTTCTCCCCGCCCCCCCCCCTCTCCCTCTCTCTCTTTCTCTCTCCCACTTTATATCTCTCTTTCTCTCTCATCTCTCTCTTTAGCCGACAATTTCCTGCCCGTTACCGGGTTCCCGCCAGATCTCAAAGGAGACTAAACCAGTAGCCAATAACAAATCTAGATCACCGGCTACTCTCAACGGAAGATACATTTTTTTTCACACCCGGAATAGAACTGGATGTGTTTTGTGGTCTTGGATACGGCTTAAACACGAGTCTTCTATTCAGGTGACGATATAACTGAAAACAGCTGAAGCAAATACCTAACTTCTGTATAATTATGATGATGAAAATAGATAACAACACTAGATTGCAATGGGAAAGCCTGGGAAATAAGATCGTGGATAATGGGAAATGTGGAAAAAATAAATGCCTGAAAACATGTCGAGGGTAGATGCGGTAAACTGTCGTAACTCACTTTTTACTAAATGTTTAAAGAGAAGCAAAAAGGGGAATATCTTTATTTATCAGACTTAATGCTTACAATAGCTCAAAACGACGTTATTTAACTATTAGTTTTCAGAATTTAAACCCTCAACTTGAAACACAAACTGCTGGCAGCCAAGGGTTACAACCATGCCAAATATCTCAGTTTTTGTCTTTTTTACAAAGTCGAGTTACGACAATTTACCATGCGGCACTCGATGTGGGAAAATGAGAAATGAGAAATGAGAAATAGATGAACGATGAAATGGAATTTGGATGAGGGAGAGGGAAGGGGCATATCGTGGATCAACATAAAGCGGGGCGGTAGCTTGCCTATTTACAGCAAATTCCATCAGCGACATGCCAAATTCTCAGTTACTGAATTTTTGTTCCTCTCATAATCAAGTTAAAGTTTTTATAACTTCGTTATGCGATACAGTGTCAAATGGAACGAAATAAAATATGATTGCTTTCATCAGCGGCTATGCGATACCTTGTCAAGTTTAATGAACCAGGGCCGTCTTTTTGTTGTGTTAAAGTTATCTGATACGATGTCATATGGAAATTATTCGTTATTATGCGTTTTCTTCTCCCATTTTAATGTCTCCTTTTCATTATCATTATTATTATTACTATTATTATTACTATTTTCGTTTCGGCTTTGGTTTTAAAGATGTGTTTTCGAAATTGCTCTTTACATTAAAGAATTTCAGAATCCATTCGAGAATTATTGGGTTTTGTCTCTTCAATTTACAGAATATCGATACAACAAAAATGTTCCTTCTGTTGTTTTTTCATAGAGAGCTAGAGCCAAATTCGAAATCGATTAACTTTGTGATTCTGAGTTCCGATATTTTCCTTGGTGAATAATTATGTTAGAGAGATGTGATTAAATCCCAGTGTCAGCAGATCACAGGCGGGTAGGAATTGCTGTCAAAGTACTTGGGTCGTGATTAAGTATGGCATTGTGGATTACATAAAGTCACAATCTTCTATCTGTTTGTCTATCTGTCTGTCTGTCTGTTTGTCTGTTTCTCTGGCTCTCTCTCTCTCTCTCTCTCTCAGTCTTTCTCTTTCTCTCTCTCCGTATCTCTCAGGATCTCCCCTCTTTCTCTCTCTCTCTCTCTCTCTCCCTCTGTGAGTCTGTCTCTCTCACTCTGTCTCCACCGAGCTTTCTCTCCGGTGACTCTTCCTCCCTCTTTCTCTTTTTTTTTCTTTCTTTCTTTCCTTCCTTCCTTCTGTCTCTCTCTCTCTCTCTCTCTCTCTCTCGCCCCTACCCCCCCCCCGCCCCCAACCAAGTTCAGTAAACACTCAACTCTGACGAGTTCAATTTTACATTCTGATGAGGAGTTAAAGCGAGATGGCATGTAACACAACCTCCTACAGATACCCGCCATTACAGCACTCACACTCTCTTGCAGTTGCACGTGTTTCATGGCAGTTCTTTAGTTGTCAAAACCCCTGAAGAAGTACTCAGTAATCGCGCGTCAAGCGGTTGGTTTGTTTTTTTTAGTTTTTACCTATTGGCAATTATTTAATACATTCCAGGGTGACTTGTCTGTGTATGTGTGTGTGTGTGTGTGTGTGTGTGTGAGTGTTGTGGTAAAAAAAAATAGAGACCGGGGTGGGGGGGGGGGGGGGTTCTTTTGTTTTTTATTTAGTTTTTTTTTTTTTCGTCTTCCATGAACTCACTGCATAATTGTTATACCTGGACCTGCAAATGTCTTCTGTATTCAATTGTCTGTGTATTAAATGCAGTTTTTATTTGGATACTCTAGAAAAAAAGGTGCTGACTTTTTTTTTTTTTTTTCTTCGAGATTTATTGCTTGAAACCGAAAGATTTGGCGCCAAGATCTGAGTGCAATTTTTGCCATTTTCTGCATAAAACTGAGTTTGATGGATCTGGAAGGAAAAAAAAAACAATTATATTACAGCTTGGGAATTTAATTCCAGATTTTTAATTGTTTCTTTTTGTTTTTTTTAAATACTAGATGAAGTTCCCCGCGTTATCCGGGATAAACCTGTGAACCCACCCTTCTATCTCTCTCTCTCTTTTTGGTCTACAAAACTTCCCATATTCTACAGATTTCATGCGCACCAGAGCACTGCGCAATCATCCCTGGCAGGGGAGTTGCGCACAGCTAACTGAACGCGTATTAATACATCTTTTCCGGTGCGGTGGGCTTACTACAGGGAGCCAAAACAAAGATCATTGTATTTTACATTTTTACAACTTTTTATTTAAAAACACCTGAAACTTGAATCAACACAATCGGGTTATGTAAAAACGATTGGGCTGGATTAGTTGACACTTTGGCAAATTAATTATTTAATTGTTGAAACTGTCATTTAGGCTGTAGCGTCGAGCAAAAAAAGGGGTCAAAATTGCACCACAATGAATTACTCCCGCCACTAATTGTTTTAAATTTTTATTAAGATTGTCCTTAGAAATGTCTCTATCCAAATGTTATTTCAGCAGAAAATTCTATGTTTATGTAGGTGACGCGCGGAGTCTAGTTTCTGTTGCATCGGTGTTGACTCGACGGTCGATATCTTTCTTTCTCCCCAGCCGACTGAAGACAGTGAGATAGACTTGCCCTTGTCTCGCCAGTGAGCGACGTGTTGTTTAACTTCATAGTCCACATTTTGCACTAAAACTGAGACGATAAAGGCTTAACGCAAGGCGGGTTCAGTCTAAGGTGCATACGAGTTTCACCTGGTGATATCTCGAGAATGTAGACCTGGATAATGCATCGTGACCTTAGTCCTTGTTTGTTCTACCTCCAATTTTTGAAAAAAAAGAAACAACTGGAGATCTTTTAGTATGTAGAAGATGTATAACAAATGTACACTTTGACACGTGTTTAAAATGCATCATGGCACTTATCAAGCTGTTTCACAGTTCCGATTTATTCTAACTCCTTATCATAATAGTTAAGCCGCAAACGTCTAACGTCCAATTTCTCGGTTGTGAAAAAAAGTGGAATTGAAACAAATAGGAACTTAGGCCAGTATCTCTTGCATTTAGCTCTGAATGCGTCGTGTTATGGGAGCCATTACGTACGCTGTTCAGGCCACGTTCAAAAGCACAGATCCGTGAAAATATATTAATAATTCTATTTTTTTATTCATCAAACTGGAACGCACACGTGACGAAGCTGAACACATCTTTTCTGCTTTTTGTGGGGAAAAACAGTTAAGTTGGTATTTATATCTGTAATTACGAAACATTCTTTTCCACATGAAATGAACCGACAAAAAGACACCAGAAATGGCAATGGATGTAGACAAAATATTTTGTAGTATACATGGGCGAAGACATGCGACCAGATCCAATGAGGAGGTAAAGATACAGGCTAAGGGAAGCTGTGAAGCATAATTGTCAACTATCTTACAAAAAACAACGAACAAACATGACATAGCAACAACATCATATCATCATCACTGTCATCACCGTAATCTTTATCGTTATCATCATCATCATCATCATCATCTTCATCTTCATCTTCATCTTCATTATCATCATCATCGTCATCATCATCATCATCATCTTCTTCATCACCAACATCATCATCATCATCTTTATCATCATCATCATATTAATCTTCATCTTCATCTTCATCGTCATCATCATCATCATCATCATCATCATCATCATCATCATCATCATATTAATCTTCATCATCATCGTCATCATCATCATCATCATCATCGTCATCATCATCATCATCGTCATCATCATCATCATCATCATCATCATCATATTAATCTTCATCATCATCGTCATCATCATCATCATCATCGTCATCATCATCATCATCATCATCATCGTCATCATTATCATCATCATCATTGTCATTATCACCACCACCACCACCATCATCGTCATTATCATCATCATCATCATTCTCATTATCACCACCACCACCATCATCATTGTCATCATTATCATTATCATTATCATCATCATCATCATCATCATCATCATCACGATCATCATCATCATCAGCAGCAACTGCAACACCAACAACAAAAGTAACAGCTGTACAATTTGAACTTCGACAACTTTGTGGTTGCTCAATCTATTCACATTTTTAAGATTATAATTATCACTCTTTCAACCTCAGACTGAACTGGTTAAATTTTGCAGCAAAAATTCAAGACACAATGATCACATGACAACTTGTCACAAAGGCCTCAGGCTCCCATGTTTTAACACCGCCGATCCGTGAAAGCCTCAGGTCAATGGTTCTATTCCATCCCTGACCGCAAAACTTTAAAACCACTGTCTCAGCACGCAATTTCATGTGGTTTCGTATGTGGAAAACCAAAATAGAACACAAAAATAGCTCCATGTAGCAGTTCAGCCTTCAACTTTAGTTTTAACTCGTTAGGCACTACGCCAACTGCGCTTCAGATGTTGTTATGAGTACCTACGCACCCCAAGCGTTTTGCACTAGGGGCACATACGTATACGTACCTATGCCTTACCTCGTTTACCACCTTAGTTCATATCCAACTCTAAAACCAATACAAAAATAGTAAGACGGGATAATTTTAGTCTCGCCAGTGCCAGCGGCTTCGTTTAATTCCATGGTTAAAAGTCTCACTCCAAATCCAAGACAAGCTAGTAAGACAAGATAGTTTTAGTCTCGCCAGTGAGCGAGGTCACATTTAATTCTATAGTTCACATCTCACTCCAAATCCAAGACATACTAGTAAGACAAGATAGTTTTAGTCTCGCCAGTGAGCGAGGTCACATTTAATTCTATAGTTGACATCTCACGCCAAATCCGAGACAAAAACAGGGAGACAGACTGGTTTTAGACTCCCCAGTGAGCGAGGCCTCGTTTAACACCAAAGTTTCAAATCTCACACCAAATAATGATGAGACAAAACAATCTTGACACCTTGCCACACCAGCCTTACCCGTCAGCGTGTTTGCCGGTTGCAGTGCAGATCAGCAAATTCAGCAGCGAGACAGCAACACACCACCAAACACAGGTCATCGGCTAAGGGATTTCTCGTCCTATCGAACACTGCTATGGGTGCTGCAATCTCTGGACTGTGCACCCTAACCCTAACCCTAACATGACTCTGAACGTCACCGAAAATCCCTAGGATGTGGGTGTGTTGCTACCCCGCTCCTGAATTTGCTGATCTGCACTGCAATTGGCAAACACGCGACCCGGTCACCATTACCAAAACAAAACATTATGAGATTGGAACATTTAGAAGTATTCGCACATTCTTGGACATCACACAGCCTTGCATGCTTAGTTTGAAGTAGTTATCTGGTGTAAACGCCAAAGCTATATTCCTATCATACCTTAAAATCAGGGGACTTTGGTACACGCAGCCAAATCTTGTAGAGTACTCCCTTATTTTTGGAGCTTCTCCCTGTCATTGCACCCAGGAGTCACCTAGCCTGGATGTAATCATAGTGCAGCCTTATCGAAGTTTTAATTCAATGAACCTGTGTGGATATACCGGGCGATCTTATCATCGGTATTTTTTTATGCGGCATTCCACAGTTTTTACCTTTTGTCCAATATCTGTGGCCATAGAATTGTTTGAGTCAATCTATCTATCTATATATCTATCTATCTATCTATCTGTCTGTCTGTCTGTCTGTCTGTCTGTCTATGATCCTATCTATCTATCTATCTATCTATCTATCTATCTATCTATCTATCTATCTATCTATCTGTGTGTCTGTGTGGCTGTCTGTCTGTCTGTCTGTCTATCTATCTATCTATCTATTTGTCTGTCTGTCTGTCTGTCTGTCTGTATGTATGCCAAAGTACTAAAAGATGACACCAGAAGAAGAAGAAAAGTTTGACTAAAACACGGACAGGAAAAAGTTCGACTATAAAACTTGGAATGGAAAAGAAACGGCGTAACTTGGAAAAATGCCTTAGCTGAGCATACCATTATGAATTACTACACCCACACAGTTAATTCGTCCTTCACAAATTACATAACTGAAAAAAAAAATTTCCCGCCTCATCGTAGCCAAGACAAATTTAGAAATAAGTGATATTCTGCCAATTTATGATGAATAAAATTAATATGAATTTATACATACATGTGTAAGGTCGATGACATTCTGAGTCTGTGGCTGTACACTTGTTTGAGACTATCTATCTATCTATCTATCTATCTATCTATCTATCTATCTATCTATCTATCTATCTATCTATCTATCTATCTATCTATCTATCTATCTAGTCTGTTTGTCTGTGTGTCTGTTTTTCTATCTATCTATCTATCTAATAATGTCTGTCTGTCTGTCTGTATGTATGTCTATCTACCTGTCTATCTATCTGTTTATCTGTCTGCCTATCTGTCTGTCCATTAATACAGTTCTGTTTTGACTCAGTTCGCGAGCTCTGTCTTTCTACCGGCTGTTGCACGTTAACTCAGGACAATTTTGACGTACCCGTACTAGTGAGACACTGACTTTCCTTCATTGTCGACAGTGAGCGAAGTTCCGCCTTACAACATAGTTCACATCTCACACTGAAATTGAGACAAAACAGTCTAGTCTCGATGCAACACCGGCCAAAGTCAGTCTGACTCCGTGCAAGTGCAGACGGGACATTTTTTGGAAAAACTGGCAAACAAGTGCAGCCATTGACCTTTCTGTGGGATAACATTCACTCTTCCCTCTTCCCTTCCCCTCCTTCTCTCACCCTACTCTCCCGGCCTCCCTCAAAAACACCCACCCCCCCCCCCCCAAACCCCTGCAGTGCTGAGTGAAAGGTTTAACGAGCCAAAGCTCTAGGTCTCAGCTCCAGGCCTGTCATTGGCAGCGTTCGCTATGGTTGTCAAAAAATTAGGGTTAATACTTTATGACGAGGAAATGTTTTCGCCTGACGTCTCCTAGTGAAAGCTAAGCCCGGCCTGTCCTGTCAATTAGAGAGTTATACAAGCCTGGGGCTTTTTTGTTGTTGTTTTTTCTGTTCGTTTTCCAGACTAATTGAGATTTGAAGTGCAGGTTGGGTGTACTTTGCTGTCCAGACCATTTCCATGTCTGTGGATGTTTTCTTGGCCTCTTTGGTGACACCAGATGAATGTCACTTTGTTAGAAAACGGGGAGACGGTGGTCTCGAGGCAAGATGCTCGCCTTAAATGCAGAAGGTACCGGGTTCGATTCCTTGTCGGTGAAGGCATTTTGGAATTTTGGAGGGGGATGGGGGGGGGGGGATTCCTGTACCTGATTCTATGGTAGGTAGGATCGAGCACCTAGTCTTCTCGGATAAGGACGAAAAACTCGGAGGGCCCGTGTGCAGGTTGAGCACGTTAAAGATACCTTGGTAGTTGAAAGTCGAGAAGAGCAGGCCGAACAAGGCCGCTGCCCGGGCAAAAGTCCTAAAAACTAATCCCTGCCACCCACACACAAACAAGAACAAGAAACACAAAAAAACCCAATAAAAGTGAGCTGTAAATGCCAAGAAATGTTTTTTTCAAAGGCACGTGCTCGGCCCCTCTGTGTGCTGGAGGTTGGGTATCAAAGGTTTGATAGTTGGAGGAAAAACAACAGACCACTTCTTTTCTTTCCCCGACGTCACTGTCTCAAGGAAACTGAAAAGATATGTTCGTTCATAAAACACGTTTAAAGTAAAGAATAAATTGAAGTGAGATCATAATAATAAATAGCCAGAATACTCGTAGTTTCACCGGCACCCCGGCAGGATTACTGCCACATTGCGCCATTAACAGTTTCTTCGTAATCTTGTTTTGGGTTGGTTTTGAGCGTTCAGATTCTTAATAAGATCAAGTGACAGTGAAGTTAACGCTCTAACTAGAGACGGCCCGTACTTAACTGTACAGTATATCAACAGGAATGTTGTAAATAATGTTACAAATCTGTTAAATTAATTCGTAGATTTCGGCCGCCTTCAGAGACGACGAGATGCGCTGTTTACCCACGTCAGAAAATAATTCTTTCATGGATCCGCGGGCATGATGCATTCTTTGAACTTGTGCGAAATCCACACATTTTTGTTCAAAGGGAACTGACAGTTACTTGGCAGCCAGACGCTATCGGGGAGAAAGCCATATCAATGTTTTACCAACGTTTGATTTTTTTCGGAAATGATCATTTACGCCGTTTTGTTTCCTTTTCAAGTCACTGCAGGGACATTCCACGGTAACTGGCGGGACGTCCAGACAATACTTTTAAAGAAAGAAAAGGCCACTAAATAAATAACCAACCATTTATTTCAAAATGGATTGATCAGTCCACCAGAAAAATGGTACAGAAATGATAAAACTGTGTTTTAAATAATGAAACCTAAGATGAGTCCATTCAATTGCCTCCACTTTAGTTGGTAACTGATGGGACAGAAAAAATACCATGTTTTTTACATAGCAAAATGAAACTGCAAAATCTGTGAAACCAAACCAACAGGATTAGTGGACAATGTTTTTCTACATTCGAAAAACGCATTTGAGCATACAGAAAAAGCATAAATAATCAAGTTTTACTTTTAAGCGCACTGGGACAATTTCAGTAGTTTGAGTAACTGATGGGACATAATTTTGGTAACTGATGGGAGGTTGTAAACAGGACGTGCTCTTTTCCAAGATGGTTGTCAGGTCATAATATGATCACGTAAGGTAGATAATGCTAACCAAAAATGTTAATTTAATTACTACCCCTCACGAACAACCATTAATTTTTTTTCGCAGGCATGGTTTGAAAAATTGCTCTTAGGTAACATCTAATGTGGTATGTCCCGTCATTCATTCATTTCTGACTAACTTAACAAAAAGGCAATAAAGATTTCCACACAGTTTTTGTTATCCAAACGTTAAACAATTCATCTCATAGAATAGAATGTGGAGAATGTCGTATGATGTCATTATAGAACTGTCAAAACATAATTTAAAGCGATCAACAGTTACAAAACTCGCAGGCATCTTAGCTTTCTGTTGACAAAAAACGATATCCAGAATGTATGTCAGTGAATGATCGCAGCAGTGATAGATTGGTGCGGTTCTGTATGGCACACTCTTGCACCGCCTTTAAGACTGGCGCATCATGGAACAGGTGTGCATGATGGCTGCTCATACTGACAGGCAAGTAAATCTATACCGTTGAAAACCAAAATTGAGGTTGTTTTTGTTTTTTTAACATTTTTATACCACAGAATTTGACCGTGTCTTTGATGTATAGTTTTTGTTTTGTTGTTAAAGATTTTTTGGGGGCATTTTTGTTTCGAACAAAAATATTAATGCTTTTAACTTTTGAAACTATTGTGCACGCCTGACATTGTTTTTGCCTCTTTTGTTCTGAAATATCCAGGCTCTCTGTCTATTTCAGAAACCATCAGTGTAAGCCGAATACAAATTTGGTGTATATTTGATGGGGAAGAAAATTTCCCATAATTGCAATATAAAAAAACCCCGCGAGTTTGACGTTTGGGAAGGGAATAAAGAACTTAGATGTTTCTATCAATGGTAAAGTATTCTCCTTTGCACTATGCTCCTCCGGATCATTACAGAGGGCACAAAAGTAGGGATATCTCTATATTTTTCCTCAATTATAATATTTCTCCTCCTTAATGCACTGGCAGTATTCCACTGTCTTTTGTCCACTTTTCTCTTTTACACACACAGTTGGAATAGTTTTTCATCTAGGATGGGGGGGGGGGGGAAGGGGGGTAGGGTGTACTTTTGCCTAGTTATTATCAAAATTACTACCAATATGAGCAGCGCGACGCCAAAGTCATAGGTCACAAGCCATCAGCTGGCTGCTCTTCATATTCATGTCGCCGACAGCTAGTAATTATTGTGAATTAATTAATTACAGTTATCATGAACATTCCGATGCTTTCTTTTTCTTCTTCTCCGCCCCCCCCCCAACACACACACACCTACACCCCCTACACAGAGAGAGAGAGACAATACAACACACACACACTTTGGAGGTCTATTACACTGAGCTCGGAACTGCACAGTCAGTTACTGGCAGAGAAGACGTTCCTATTATACTCTCTTAGAGTTTCTTAGTAAATCCGGGAAAGCCCCATCGTGCTAAGCCCAGAGCTGCACAGTCAGCTGCTGGCAGACAAGAAGTGCACCCTATAATTTCTTATAGTTTCTTAGTAAACCTGGGAAAACCCTATCATACTATGCCCGGTCAGACACAGCCAGCTTCTGCCACTATTTACTTTGGTGTACATTTTGCTGGCAGCAACTAGCTGTGACGTTCCGTCCCTAGTATGATACCTCCCTCCTCCTCCCCCCCCCCCACCCCCCCCCCCTTGTGCCACATCAGCCCATTTCGAGAAAATCGCTTGCAGAGTTTTGTAGGTAAACTTTCCAGTGTCAGATAAACTTAAACACATTAAAAATCTTCTTCCGGGGGTCAGATGAGAATGATAATTATCATTATGGTTTTTACAGGCAGCTAGAATACACCTTGTCACATCCTAAAATGGCTTATCTCATTTTTTTTGTTGTAGAAACAATGTTGCTAAAATCCAGCAGTTTTGGCCTGATCATATGGCGACCTTAGTTTTTGTTTGTTCCGACTCCAGTTTTTTGCACAACTGAGAACTTCGTCGTTAAACTTTTGCGGGTTTACTATTACGATAAGGCGTTAGAATAAATTGGCACGGTGAAACAGTTTGACAAATGCCACGACGCATTTTAAACAACACGAAATATCTTAAAAACCACAGATAAACTGTGGGATCGCCGCAGGGCTATGAGCAAAGACAAAATTGGGCAAAAAGAAAAAGTTGTATGTAGCGATGTATACATTTCCTGTTGAAATCTTTTCTTATTCGATTTTGTTCACTTGAAAAAGGCGAAAGCCGAAAATTTGTGTATTTTCTGTCTTCTCTTTAGTTTGCTTTGTATCGTTTGGGTTTTATTTTTTCACGAAGGGCATTTTAAACAAGTGTCAAAGTGTGCATTTGTATACCTCTTTTATATACTAAAAGATCTCCAGTTTTTTTTTTCAGAAAATGGAGATAGAACAAACAAGAACTCTAAGGTCGCGATATGCCAACCTTTGCTCATTCTCTTTTCTTCCGCTGTTCTGAACTGCATGTGATTGTGATACCCTCATGAACTGACCTGCCCCTTTTTCCGAAACAAACTTAGACACCATGTTCGATAAGAGCCACTTAAAATTCTGAAACAGATCTTCTGAGGAACATGTCAAGTGGCGGAACAGTAATTCTATTACCCTGATTTATTTCTGTCGTACACACCTGCGGATTTCCAAAAGCCACAAAATATTCTCGACTGGGTGAACCTTAAGGGATGTATCATACTAAGCCCAGAGCGGCGCAGTCAGATACTTGTAGTCAAGACGTGCACACTATAGTTTTCTATTATTTTCATCTGAAATCCGGGAAGACCCGATCATACTAAGCCCTGTCGCACACAGTCAGGTTCTGCCATTATTTCTGGGGGAATGTTGTCTTTGGCTTATTGCTGCCAGCAAATTCTAAAGACAATGAACTTGATTATGGCAATATCGTTATTTATAGGAATTGAGCCATGGGCTTTTGACACAAGGCGCGCCGTTGATTTTTAGACCCAAAAGACGAACAAAGTGATTTTGGCCAAAAATGTTAGTTACGGGGGTCTTGCAGCACAGCGACGCACTATGCTTTCACCAGTGGGCTGGCCCTGATGCAATTGTCCAGCACAAAGGAAGTAGTTTAATGTTACCTCTGATCCATGCTAGCCTCCCAACCCTCCTTCCTTTCTCTACCTTTCTGGCCTCTTCAATTGTTCATTTCCGTTTGGTTGTTTAGCAAACACGCAGGAATTTCCACTGCCTCGTTACGGGAAAAAACACTGCAAGTACATGTCAAACCATTGGCGGATCTACTGTGAAAAGAATGAAGCTTAAGAAAAGGTGAGATGAGATAAGATAAGATAAGATAAGAAGAGATAAGATGTGCTAAGATGAGATGAGATAGATTAAGATAAGATAAGATGAGACGAGATAAGATGAGATGAGAATTTAAGATGAGATGGGATAAGATAGATGAGATAAGATGAGATGAGATGAGATAGGACAAGATAATAAAAATTATGAGATGAGATAACATAAGATAAGTTGAGATAAATGAGATGAGATGAGATAAGATGAGATGAGATGAGATGAGATAAGACAAGAATCACTTTATTATCCGATGAGGGAAATTCTCTTTCACAGAGCGTTTAAAAGCATATACATGGTAAACATATCTTACGTATCGTTACATAAACATAATAATCACAACTCAGTGAACTCAATAACAGACATACATGAAGTGACATGGTAAATAACCTTAGTGAAATGAGGCACACCTCTAGTTAAAATGTCTTGTTGAGGCGAATTGCAGATGCCAAAAACGATCTTCTGTATCTTTCCCTGTTTGCTTTCATGTGTATTGTTGTATTGCTCTTGGATGATCTAGAAATTTGATGAAACAGGGGATGATGGCTGTCTTAAGATGGATACGAATGAAGCTTCAGGGCCGCTAAGCCCGGAGGGGGCCCGGTAGCAACTTTATTTTGTGAATGAATTTAGTTTGTTGCCATATTGTTACGAAGGCGCCCCAAGACAATTCAAGCTTCAAAGTCCCCACAATGCAGGTCCGCCACTGCGTCAAACACGAATTTTATAGGAAACGGAAAAGAAGAATCGCGTGGCTTCCCGTCCTTTAGTGTTTGACAATAAAATGTTTGTATAAATTCCATTCTGAGATGATCAAAAGAATCTATTACTAAATAACAGCCCGGGCAGAAAGATAGAGGATCTTTCATTCAGAAAGGTCAGTAGTTCACTGACACAATCTGGATGGTGTCGGTTTTGACTTTGTGCTCGTGTCCACAGCATCCGCTCCGCTCCGCTATTTTTCCGGAAAAATGACGTATAAAAAAGTAAAACACTCTTTGTCTCTGTACACTTGTCCACAGCATCCGCTCCGCTCCGCTATTTTTCCGGAAAAATGACGTATAAAAAAGTAAAACACTCTTTGTCTCTGTATACTTGTCCACAGCATCCGTTCCGCTCCGCTCCTCGCCGCTATAGAGGCAAAGAGTGTTTTACTTTTTCATACGTCATTTTCCGTAAAATAGCGGAGCGGAGCGGTTGTTGTGGACAAGATCACTTAGGCTTGAACTTCTTTGAATCGGCTAGTGAGATAATAAATTTGTTTATTTACATGTACACCAGTGCGCGACCTTCCGTTTAACTCAATAGTTGACATATCCGATGCAAAAACAAATTTGTCTCAGTGAGCGATGAGGTTTTAATTATGTTCAAAAGTCAAAACTGACTTAGTTTGAGGCATACGTTCTTTTTACGTAAATACAGCGACAGTTAAGGGTCATTCCAACTAGGAGGGGCAAAACGAGGTCACAGTTTGAATTATGGAAGCCCAGAATGTGTCGAACAGTCAACAATTTAATGAGGTCGTTGGCATAGATTTTGTATGGTTGATTCATCTCATACGTTCATCTCTAACTCTGGAGAAGTGCAATCTTTTGTGAGTTTGTGTGTGTGTGTGGGGGGGGGTGGTCAGAGAGTGGGTGGCGATGGGTGTGGGAGGGATGGGAGAGGTGAGGAGGAGACTGAGGCTGGTGGACAAGAGGTCATGTGAGTTCCATCACTGATATGGGTTGGCCGTGAGAGAGAAAAGAGAGAGGGAGAGAAAGAGAGAGAGAGGTGGAGGGACTGATAGAGAGAGCGATGGAGAAAGAGAGAGAGAGATAGGTGGGGGAGGGGGGTGACTGAAAGTGCGAGATGAAAAGAGAAAGAATGACTGAGAGTGGATAGAGAGAAGGGGTGATAGGGAAAGAGAGAGAGAGAGAGAGAGAGAGAGAGAGAAAGGGAACGTGAGAAAGTGATTGAGAGATGAAAGGAGAGAGAGAGAGAGTGAATGAGAATGAGAGATGGGGAGAGGCAGAGAAAGAAAAAGAGTTTAAGAGTGAGATAAAGAAGGAGCGACGTGAAGAGAGAAAGAGAGAGAGAGAGAAAGGTAGAGAAAGAGAAAGAGAGAGTCGGAGAGACAGGTATTATTATGTATTTGCAAGGCATGACAGTTCTGATCATGGTTTAAGAAAACAATATTTTAAGTGTAAACAATCTGGGGATAAACCCAAACTTTCGCCCTGTGATACTTTTCTTGGGGGGATTATAAATTCATTACTAAAATACATATGTTAGATACATGTAGATAGTTGCTTACTTATGGTGACCCCGTGGGCTGTGTGCACGCATGCAATACATCTCTCTGAAAAAACTGACAAGTCAAGCGGTGATGAACGTGGTCACAATGGAGATGGGTGACAAGTTGGTGACAAAGATCCTGAAGTTCAGAGGCGTAACGTAACCATGATTCGAAAAGTGAACACCCAGTTTCATGATCTGAGTGTGGTATCCCCCCCCCTTCACCCCCACCACCCTCCGTCTTAGAGTGTAGCGGCGTCATAGACTGTAGCACTACTGTCTTGTTTGACAGGCACTCTCTTCCTCTGAGGATCTCCTGCAGGGCTTTTCAACCGCTTAGTTTCACCTGTCGTCACGGAATTCGGGCTCCTACGAAATTTTGCACTTCATTTCGTCTCCCGGCGGGAGTTCCTAGACCGTATTGTTACGATTTGTTCTATACCAAGAGTTCTAATCCTTGTTTCTCTTGTTTTTGGAATTGCGTGGGGGTTACGTATTTTAAAGCCTTTTGTGACTCCAGAGCTAGAGAGCTCCTCCTGAAATATTCCTAACAACAGCCTTAATTAATTATTCTTTCAGATTTTCTTTTTGTTTTCCTCCTGTTTTTTTGGTTGAAAGGGTAAGGGATTTGATAAGATTTGGGGTTGAGGATAAGGACAGGGTTAGGGATAAGTATGTGTACGTACGTGCTCCTACCGTAAAACCCTTGGGGTGCGTATGTACAAGTAACAATTGCCTTGACATGCCAGCGAAAGGAACTACGACAGGTTGTTTGTGGCCTTGGGTGATAGAACGTCATGTTTTCCTCACAGATGCGAGCGAGATGCAATTCTCTGGCAGCCAGGCGAGAGGATTTAATTATGACTTATCTCCCCCCTGAGTTCATAGTCTTTGGTCAGTGGTTGCTAGGGGCGGCGGCCAATGAGTATCGCTGGCTAACATTCTTTGTACAGCTCATTTACATGGTCTCTGGGGCAGATAGACTGACACACAAATCTGGCAATGTCAGAGAAACCGTCAGACCGACCGACAGATAGACAGACAGAGTGACGATTGCAGACGCAGAGGGACAGTCAAGTTGACAGACAAATTGACAGACAAATCTGGCAATGCCAGAGAGACAATCAGGCCGATAGACAGACAGACAGACAGTGTGACGACTGCAGTTGCAGAGGGACAGACAAGTTGACAGACAGATAGACAGACAGACAGCGTGACGACTGCAGATGCAGAGGGGTAGTCAAGATGACAGATAGATAGACAGACAGACAGACAGTGTGAAGACTGCAGACGCAGAGGGACAGACACGTTGACAGACAGAGAGACCGACAGATAAACACTGTGCACAGGGTCACAGAGACAGTCAAATTAATAGATAAGACAGACATTCAAGATTCGAGAAAGTCAGGTAGACATTCAATAGACAGACCAACACACAGTGTGGCGGGGCCACAGAAATACACTGCCCGACAGACTTTAGACAGACAAGCAGTGTGACAGGTGCACAGGCAGAGAAAGTGCCAGGTTAACAGACAGACAGACTGAATGAAAAATGCTCTTCATTGTCCTGACATTTTATACAATACAATGTAATATCCCGTCGACAGATTAAAAATCCATGGTTTTCTCTGCATAGATTCCCCGATGGGCCATTTGCTAATGATAACAATGCAGTAGATCTAAGCCTCGCATCTATTAATTTTATGCCCGCTCAAGAACTTCCGGTATATTATGGCACACGACTCCCATTATTATAATTTAAGAACAGAAAGAAAGGAAAAAATGTTTCAAATTTCGCAACATACGTGTGGTTAGAAATTATAATTTTTTTGTTTCGCTATTATTCACATCTGAGCTAGTCTGATAAAAGATTTTACATTAGCAAAGTGTCACTAGGTGTCTGATCTTACGACGCTCTTCAGTGTGCAACCAGCCGCGCTTATGACTTTATGAATGCACATCTCACAGCGGGAATTTCCTGTTTCTTTGACGACTCTATGTAACAAATCCTCCAACTATGATGCACAGAAAATCAGCGGAAATCTGTTCATTTACATTTAATCCCCGCGGTTCGTCGAGTGCAAAAAAGCAGCCACTTGGCGCGTGTCAAAATTCGACCAAAAAAAAAAAAAAAATTCTATCGAAACTTCCTCATCTGGTCAAAGTCCTTCCTGCACCAGAGAGGAGTTTTGGACCCCTGTGAGATTTCAGTCGACAACTGCGTGTCTTAAAAACACTGCAAGAAATAATAGATTTAAATAAGGACCCGGGAGGGATTCGAACACAAGGAATTCTCACACAGAGGATAGCTGCTCTAGGCCACTGTGACAGCTCTCGTGAAAATACACTATGTTTCTGTTTGAGCTTTGTATAATTATGCAGAACACAGAAAACAGTTTTATGAGCCATGCGAGCAATGCGCAACATCATTTTCTGTGCCTCTTTCAGAGAATGTACAAAATTACATGGGTAAATGTTGGATCTTCCACTTCCAATTATAAAAATGATGCGACGAATTCCTCAAAACGATCATAGTATTATGTCAGTGGGACCTGTAATTCTTTACTTTAGCTAACCTTTCTTTTCTTTTTTTTTTCAAAATATTAATTAACACTCATCGAATTTCTCGAGTTTCAGAGCCGGCAAAGTATATATTTCAGGCAGCATCTAACCTGACTGATTTTTTTTGCAGAATAATTATTTACTTAAGGCTTTCACCGACCGACCGTTTGACGAGGGCCCAAAAGTCTCGTATCGGAAGCGTCCGGTAATGGTCTGATACATTAGTTCAGGTATAATTATTATGTTAGAAAATGGAAATCGATTGTCAGATTGAAAAAAGGGACGCATTGATGCCCAACTTGGAAAGTGAGCTTTTTAAAGCATATTTCAGTGGAAAATTCAAGATACCATTTCTGCTGTGTTTGATAGAGGTTCCGGGTTCCAGTCTCTCGATCCTTTTCTGAACTAAAAAACTATGTGTAAATATAACGGCTGTTAGTATAATGTACGTAAACACCCAAAGCGTTCTGCACTACGGGTGCATGGGTATTCATACCTACGTCCTTATCCTCAACCCTAAATCTTATCGAATCCCTAACCATGCCTCCCTACCTTTTCAAAAAAAAAAAAAGTCCAGGAGGAAGACAAAAAAAGAAAATTTGAGAGAATAATCAATTAAAGCTGTTGTTAGGAGTATTTCAGGGGGAGCTCTCTAACTCTGGAGTCACAATGGACTTCAGCGCAAAAAACCACAACAACAAAAAAAAAAAAACTTGGGGGGGGGGGGGGGAACGTACGTACTTAATTGTAACAACATTCTTTTCTGACAGTTTCGAAAATATGTTGGATACGACATTGTACCTTAGGTCGTTCCGCCATGGAAACATTGATTTCACAGGTGTCATCGTCGGCGGAATGATAAGATCGGCTAACTGCAAAATTTTGGAAACAAAATTTTTTTTTGGGGGGGGGGGGGGGGGGGGATAAATTGAATCCTCATGTCGTTCGCGCGTACAGTCTGCACTCAAGAAGAAAAACCAGACTTGAAATATTTGACAAAAAATGTTCTCTTGTATTGTCTTGTAAATTTGTACACTGAAATTTGAGCCCGCCCGAAATTTACCTATGCCGAGTGTCAGAGATGATGGCCCGAACGGCCGGATCTAAATAGCCAAAAAAAGGCAAAAACTGGGAAGAATTTACATTGACGCTGTTACAATTCTTCATTTTTTGTATTTCATTTGAAAAGCAAGAGAGACCAGAAAGGTCGGGGTCGTTCTGTCCGTGAACATAAATATTTGCACGCGGTACAATACATCACAGCAAGCCGGCGCCCAAATATAAATCTGACCGAATTTAACAAATTCCGAAGGATAAAAATGAAGATGGAGGTGATAAAAAAAAAGGAGATAATTGCGAGCCATATGAGAAGACCTGGAAAAAGGCCATACTGATGTATCAAAATGGAAACTGTCGGTTTTATTGCGCACTCTCTCTCTCTCTCTCTCTCTCTCTCTCTCTCTCTCTCTCTCTCTCTCTCTCTCTCTGTCTCTGTCTCTCTCTCACAGTCTGTCTCTGTCTCTCTCTCTGTCTGTCCGTCTGTCTCCCCCTCTCTCTCTCTCTCTCCCTGTCTGTCTACCCCTCTCTCTTTCTCTCTCCCTCTCTCTCTTTCTCTCTCCCCCTCCCTGCCTCTCCCCTCTCTCTCTCTTCCTCCTTCTCTCTCCCTTTCTCTCCCTCTCTCTCTCTGTTTTTTTTTTCATGCTCAGGTATGTGGTCAATGACAGCGTCTTCCTTCGTCTCTGGCGGTGAAATTTTGGTTTTATTCCAAGGAAGGGGTGGCAGATGTGTGTGTGTGTGTGTAACAGAATGATATACTGAAAATACAGAAATTAAATTAGCCGGAGGCTGGGAGATTTTTTTCCCCTAAGAATAACTGCGTCATGCGAATTCTTTCTGGACTCTTTTAAGAAAGTAACAGGAAGACAAAAATGAAGGAAAAAGAAGAGAGGGGAATGAGAGAGAGAGAGAGTATGAGTGTGTGTGCGTGAGAGAGAGAGAGAGAGAGAGAGAGAGAGAGAGAGAGAGAGAGAGAGAGAGAGAGAGAGAGAGAGAGAGAGAGAGAGAGAGAGAGAGAGAATGCTTATATAGAAGGTTAAGATACCATAGTGTAGAACTCTATGCGCTGTCATTTATTGCACATGCACGAAACTGAAGAGGCTGTGTGTGTGTGGGGGAAGGAAGATAGGATCTCCGCCTTCTGCCTCTTCAAAATAACTATGTCTATCTGAGATAATTTCAAATGAACATAATAATCATACACTTGGTTTACACATTCGTCATCATGGGAATCAACCACAGAAGGAAAAACTAGCGACAGAAATATCAACAAATTCCACTGCAAATAGATAGGAACAACGGCATCTAAGTGTAGTATGGTGTCACGATGTAGTCAGATATCATAATCTGATTTTTTAAAAATATGGCGTCACGATGTAGCCAGATTTCCTTGAAGTTAAAAGTTATTTACGTCATCACAATCAAGGCGTGAAGAAAATATGTCATTGATTGTATCTGAACTTTGCAAAGAAAATTGCCATCTTGAACAGCTACATTTTGGACAAATGGAGTTCAGTCTTAATTTGTAACATCTTGCCATGGTGAAATGTCACAAACAAAATGAAAGCTGAGATATACGCCCTTTTCCATTTATATATATATTTTTTTTTACCAGGCAAGCAACTCTTGAGTTCTCTGCGTAGAGTAGACGCGATAGGCACACATTTACAACTTTGTTACGTTGCAGTGCGTCACAGTCACGCCACATTTTGTTTTAAGTTTAGGCAAATGAATGGAAGTGTTCACACCTGCGAGACACGGGGACATTACAGAGTCGTCAGGAACAATATTTATACTAAGATGGGACTGTAACACGTTGGCAGGTCGCATGAGCGCGTCTTGCCTGGCGGAGATGAATCTACTTTAGTTAAATCAAAGAGTATGTATTTATAGAGAGATCTCACTTCCGCCAAATGGCGAAACTAAGTCGCTGCGGTAAACAAGAACTGAAAGAGACCGTTTTCATCAAAGATACTGTGCATGATCTGTTTACTGTGGTTTGTTCAGATTTTTGGGCTAGTTAAACTATTTAGAACCGTTTGTAAGCTCTTATGCCCCATCGAAATTTACAGACGGGTATTGCTTACCGCAGTGACCTACTTTACGTTCCATGCTAACAGTGGTTTGGTGGAGTCTGCCGTGTCTCGCAGTGCAAATCGTAGCGAAATCTTTCTACTTAAAAGGACCTACATGTATTTCGGTAGTAATGGTTGCCCAAACCCGTCGTACGGAAGCGCTTGGCAAGTGTTTTTGCAGATGCACATATATGTCAATACGGACAACCAAATATCTGTACTGAAATGCTTGACAAATACCCTATGTACATACTGTAGTAGGGACAACCAAATATCTGTCCTGAACCGCTTGACAAGTATCCCTAGCCATGAACATGCCTCAGTTGTGACATGTTTAATGTTCCATGCTGGGCAAACCACATTTTTACAACACTTCAGAGCATCCAGTTAGAACAACTATGCCTTTTTGGGTTGTGTGTGACTAATTCAATTTTGCAATGGTCTGTAGCATCTGCCGTGGTGACATTTATTTGTGCTGGTAACGTTTGACTCTGACTGGCTTGGAAAACAATTGAGTTGATTGAAAAGTATGACTGGTTTGGAGACACTTGTGTTGTGGACCATTATTGTATAGTGTTTACATACCTTTGTTTTAGGTCTTTGTTTTAGGAGATTCGTTACCCTTGGCACTTAAAACTCACGTTTCTTGGTTTTATTCTTCTTGTTCTTGTTTCTGTACTTTTTTTGTGGTAGGGATTAGTTTTCTAGACTTTTGCCCGGGGAGCGGCCTTGTTCGGCCTGCACTAAGTCTTCTCGACTTTCAACTACCAAGCAATCTTTAACGTGCATAACAAGCACACGGGCCCTCGGATGTTTTCGTCCTTATCCGAGAAGACTAGGTGCTCGATCCTACCTACCATAGGATAAGGGACAGGAACCCCCCCTCTGCCCCCTCCCCCCCCTACCCCCCCCAAAAAAAAACACCAATGTGCCAGCATCGACCGGGGATCGAACCACCTGGTTCACATAATTATATTGTGATGTAAGTTCTTGACGTGGGCAAGCACAGCAACTAGGGCAACAAGTCTGATGGCGCACTCAGCCAAGTCTATTTTGCATCTGTTTGGGGTCTTTACTTGATGCCTCTGTCTCCGCTAGCTGTCTGAAGACAGTTTAAAAAAAACACTCCTAAGTCAATGTTTTCATTCTTAACAGTTCCAAAGTTCAAGACAGTTTTGCCGGGCGGGAAAAAGTGAGACAGACTTGTTTTAGTCTGCCGCCGAGAGAGGATCTGTTGAACCCCACTGTAGTCATCTCACTATTACCGAGACAAAACAGACCTAACGCCTTCAGATAAAGTCTAAAGTCTGTTGTACAATGTCCGTCTATGTCCATCTGGCTTCCAAGGGAATAACTTAATGAGGATGGGGTGAACGTGGAGCATGGGGGTGGGGTGGGGTGGAGTGGGAGTTGTCGGCTTTACCTAAAGACGAGAAATTGTCTGAGAAGTTACATGTTCTCGATTCTGGACAGTGTGCCATTTTTCATGCACGGTGATATCCAGTGCCGATGGAAACTCATTGCACTGCATACTGTTGATTTCCCGTGCGGCGTAGACTGGTGAAGGTTACAATCATGAAACTCGTAAATATGATACCATAATTTTTGCGGATAACCAATTAACTTTCTTTCACTTGGGTAGAAAAAAGCTCAAAATAGACAGCAATGACAGACTCTTATTAGTAGGGCAGCATCATCTCTGGAAATGGCGCACCACAGCCAGACGCAGGCCACATGTAACGGTGCCACAGAGCCACGTCCATCATTGTGATGCCATCAGATTTTCAGTGTCCGATCTGCTTGAGACTCAGCAAGTGCAGACTGGAACTCTGGGGCCATTGACCACACCTATAAACGGGCTCCACAGCCACGACCTCTCGCCCCCCCCCCCCCATTCGAGGCTGCCACCACCACCAGACTTTGAAATAAAAGTATATTTTCAAATAGTTTCAATACTGAGGGGCCAATTCTGCTTACATGACTCCTATGACGCCTAGGACTTCCCCTTGACGCCATACAAAATCTGACCAAGACTTTATGTTAGTCAATGTTTTCATCCTTAGCAGGCTAACAGTTCAAAGGTTATAAAATTATCCTACTTTGAACTTCGAGCTCTGTGCGGAACGACCATGCGTTCTGATCTGCAAGCGAGCAGGGTCATACTGACTGAGTTCTAAGAGGCATGGGATAATTTTATTACTCGTTCCGAGGTAAATGTGTCATTGCACACTTTATTCATTTCAGAAAATATCTCGCCGCAGCCTATTTTTTATGGGGAGATAAATCTGCCTGTCCTTGAGATACAGGTAATGTTTGATAAGTTACTAATTTTCTTCACAGATCCGAACTTCCTTCGTCCAGATCAGTGGATCTCAACCTTTTTCAAGCAATCGCTCCATTAGGCTCCAATTGTTCTGTCATTGCCCCCTTCTTTACAGCCCCCCCCCCCCCCCACCGCGTAGATAAAGACGGGACACAGCAAATTTTAATTGAACACTTACACCGAGTCTTACACTAATTTTGAATGACTATCTCAAAGGGGTCATAAACTATGCAAAATTTGACTTACCCAGTTTTGGAAAAGACACCCTTCAATTATGATGCCAAGTTTTTCAAAGCCTTCTTAATGACAATGATTATTGGTTATAAAAGATTTTTTATCAAATGCACTAAAAAAAGTATATTTTTTTCTCTTCATAAAACCCATCGACGCTTGTTGTTGAACAAGTAGGTAACTGCTCTGTATTTACTTCCACCTCGTTCTCCATTCGTTTCTGTGCCCCTATCGTCCCCGTCATCGATTTCGCTCCCCCAGGGGTCGATATCACCCACGCTGAGAACCACTGATCTAGACTAATACCGGAATAGCAGATTTTACCTGCATCATTTACTTTTGTTTTTGTTGTCACTGCTGTAGCCAGAGTTCTGGTTGATAAAGTGAAGAGCTCATTTGCAAAGATTATTGCGTTGCATCTTACGAGAAACATATATTGATCGCGTCTAGCCAGTGGATATTGTAGTAAAGTTGTTCAGCAACTCCAGAGATATTGGTATCATTACGACCGTTCAGTAAGACCAAAGGTTAGAGTACATGGCCCGGTTGCCAGAGGTACCAGTACCAAGTTTCAATCTCACTGAGGTGTTTGGGGGGGGGGGGGGTCCAAACGTATCAGTCTCCGGCCGTGATCATGGGGAACTTGCTTGATAGCAGTGAAAACAAAATCAGAAAACTACCGTAAACTCCCCCCTAGTTAGATCACTACTGACCACTATTGAGCGGGGGCTGTCGGGGAGGAATTGCATGACTTTTGTAATGTATGGTAGTGACAATAAACTTAATTATTAGCGTGAAGGCATTAAAAAAAAAAAAACAACTAACAAAACAACTGAAGTCAAAAATTGGCAAAAAAAAGAGGAATGGTTGAATGTAGCAAACGTTTATGCCCAGGCTCCTTTGCGAAAATAGAAGTCACGACTCGTAGATAAGTCGCCGATTTGATTTGATGTTCTATAAATACTTAATATTCTATAGTTTTTGTATTGTTCCATTCTGGTTTCTGTTCAATTTTCCTTCTTTTTTTTTACAGGGTATTTAATCGGCATAGCGATATTTATTTTATTTTTTTTTGTCTTCCCCTTTTCTTTGCGTGTAACAGTGACGTTCGGGTATTATTTCTTACTTGAGGCTTTGCTACGTACAACTTTTTCTTTTTGCTAGTTTTTGACTTTGCTTTAAGCCTTGCTGCGACCCCACAGTTTTTGTACAGTTTTTATAATATTTCGTCAATTCAGACAGAAATGCGGTGAGCTGGTTGCATTTGACATGACAGAAGTTTTGCTTCTCCAAATTCTTAAACTACTTGTACCTGACATGGCGGCGGAGCATTGCATCACCGTTTTCCACATAATTTCAATGGCCGAAATGGAGCATCCCGGTAATCTTAGATGGATTCATTCATAATTATCATCTCAGCACCAACCGCTCTCATCCATGCTCTCTCTGTATACCATGAAGTCCAGGCATAGTGCAGTTTCTGCAATCTTGGCACCCACTGACTGTTAGAACATCGCTGAGTGACGTCTTGTCACCGCAGAGATAATTGCACACCTCAGCTCCGCGGGGCAAAAATTTATGCACATTTCAGCACCAGTGTTGAAACATCGCTCTCTCACCGGCGACGGTTTTGCTTTTCAGTTTTTCAGTGGCCGGTTTTGGAAAACAGAGAAAACAGAACTTGAATTATTTGACTTTGGCAATGCAGAAAAGATGTTTGATTATCGACGGTTGAATGTTCTACTCACTTTCTCTCTCTCTTTCCCTCTGAAAGATCTTTGTTCAATATTTTGGTTTTGTTCTTACAACACCTCAGTTCTGTTTTTATGGCGCCCCGTTTCTCCACCTGTCATTATTTCGACGACTTCGGACTCTTAGATGTTTATGGATCTCATTACTCTGGCTGATTACATTTTATTACGTCGTATTTTGTGGAATTTGGTCAGGTCCGGCTAAAACTCGTCTGACCTAACCCCATTTTCATGACCTCATAACTCGAGCAAAACTTACTGGGTTAATATAGCTTATCCCGAATGGCTTTTCAGCGCATACGTCGGTCCGACTCAAGTCATTGTACTGAAGACTTCATTTTTGTCATACTTCATCTTAAGCCTACGGATACCCCAGCAGATTTTGATCCGACCAACTTGTTGATTGGTGACATCACCACCTTAAGTTTCATTGAGATCCCGATTTCGATGGGCCAGGTGATTGGCTGGTGACGTCATCATTTGGCGGCAGAGCATTTACACACTGTGCCCCGCACATCTGGAACTCCCTGCCAAAATCACGTGCAAGAAGCACCTACCGGGTCAAAATTCATAACTAGTCTAAAGACCCACCTTTTTATAAAACAGTTTCAGTTGTGAATCGTCTCGTTCCCAATCCATTTATTTTCTCAATCCATTATATTTTTGCTGTTTTATTCTTTAATTTCTGCCTTATAGTATGTTATGTGTGTGTGTGTCTATGTATAAAATGTATGTCTAGGATGGAGAGAGAGGGAGGGGGGAGGGAAGTGAGTTGCAGATGGAAAGAACAAGACTTTCTGTAAAGCGCCTAGAGCAATAACTGGTCAGATCTCATTCAAATTGAATATCGTGACTTCCCTGTCCGATGGGTCGGTCTATCAAAATCGGATAGAGAGCGCTGGGCCTTGAGTTAGGAGCCCACCAGCTAAATTTGATATGCTGGTTGGATGGTGACGTCACGGCTTTGATTTCCATTTACACTACTTGTACAATCCAAGTAGTTGGCTGTCGCTGAAATCAGAGAGTATGTATTTATAGAGAGATCTCACTTCCGCCATATCGCCAGACCAGGTCGTTGCGGTAAATAGAATTGAAAGAGACCGTCTTCATCAAAGATAGTATACATGTCTGTTTACTGTGGTTTGTTCATATTTTGGGGCTGATTGAAACCATTTCGCCCCGTGGAAATGCACAAACGGGTACTGTTTACCGCAGTGACCTACTTTCCGCTCCGTGCTAACAGTGGTTTCACGGAGCCTCCCGTGTCTCGCAGTGCAAATCGACTAATAGTGAAACCCCTCTATATATACATAGTCTCTGATGAAATTCAATATCATGACGTCACTATCAACTTGTCAGCCCCATCAAAATCAAGTAATACGCACCTAGACTTCACATTCATGCGTGAGTACATTTAATTAATGAGTTTGCGTGTTTTTCGTATACTGGGGGATTAGCGCCAGCGAAACAAAACTTGCTACAAAAGCTTACACTGAATAGATCAACCCACCAGCTCGCTACAACTCTCAGTTGATTCAGCAAACACATGAATACAATCCCTTGAAGCCTTGGCCCGCGGTGAGCGCGGTTGACCCTAAACGATTCCCCATATCCATAAAATTGTTATGACCAGAAAAAGGGTCAAGAAACTAAAAATGTTTTCCAACTAACAAAAACGAGATGAAAATCCCTTTTGTTTTATTTTCTGAAAGTGTCAAGGGCTGTGTCAAGAACAGATTTAATTCATAAATGTTTCCACTGACTAAATTTTTGTGAGAGAGCAGTGAGTAATTTTTACAAACGTAATTATTGTGCGAGCCAGCATAACGTGGTCTCGTAAACAATTTGTTTTGAACAGTTTTTTTCCTAAAAGATAGACAGAAGGTGTGGGGAAGGATAGACGGACAGCGTAGGTGTGCATGACTGAGCACTTTTTATATCTCGTGTTTTGAACTAGGTTTAGTAAAGAGGGAAGGGGTGAGTAGGAATTAAATGTTATTGAGATGTCTGTTGCCGTACAGAAAATCCGTGATCCAGAGTAAAAGCTCGGGGTTTTGAACATGTTAAGAATTTATTGCTATAAAATTACATTTTATTGTCTTGAGTGATTCGACCTTTGATGTCGACCCAAGGTCGTTGCGTAGGGCTGTTACTTAAAATAACTCAGTTCGGCAGCTGAGCTAGAAGTGGTTGCACCAATCACAATCCAGGAATTAGACGGTAAGCTGCAGATGCAGTCCAGTATTTAAGGCCATACAGAACTTAGTTCTGGGCCACATGTAGACAATCCATTTACGAGGTGGACGGCGAGCTCTCAGCCAGATGAGAAGTCATAGAGACGCAGCGATTGAGCTGATATGTACAGTGATGGAGCATTGTCAGAAATCTACGCTCCTGAGCCCAAGCCTACTTGTTTGAGCATTAAACCCACAGCGCTAATATCAACAGCCCTCACATTGTGAGGGCCGAACGGTGAGCTAAAGATTTTAATTTCATGCTGAATTTACAGCCACCTACACATGTAGACTGTTGACCAGTACTGCCAGACCACATGCATTTCCCGCGACCACGTGTGAACTACACCAGAGCGCGCCTGGCAGAGACGCTATATAAATATGTTTTAGTATGAAGAGAGATAGAACTTTAAACCTTACAGGATCCGTCGCCCTCGGGCGCGGATTCTTTTGAATGTAAATTTGTGACTTAGATAACTTCATATTACATTGCCTTAAGTACTTCATAGTTGCTCCTCAGCTTAGCTGAACATTTTCAGTTGCTATTGTATTCGTTATCTATTGTATATTTTATCTTTGAATTTGTTAGATATATAAACTTTGCAGTCTGTTACTCAAATTGATTTATTTAGTTTTTAGAGTGAAAGTTGTTTAATTGTTGTTGTTTTTTTGTGCTCGTGTGATTGGGAAGCGGACCTCTTGATCTATATTCCCCAAAATCCCGATCCGCGACAGGCTGTTTAGCTGAAATAGTGCAAAATGGATTAACACGCGTGAGTTAGCAATTGTGAGTGTGCATGAGAAAACCCGGTATAAGTCGGCAGAGCTGATTTTGGGAAAAACGGCTTTGAAGTGAAAATATGGGTCCGACACAAACTTCCAACTTGGCTGTTGTTTAGGGGACCGTGGCATGTTACAGGGTAAACTGTAGACGAGCAGTGAACACTACTCACTATGATTTCTATAACGGCTTTGTAATTAGACTACGGTCTCCTAACGAGATCCAAAAACTTCCGACTTGGCTGTTGCTAGGGGACCGTGGCATGTTACAGGGTAAACTGTAGATGAGCAGTGAACACTACTCACTATGATCTCTATAATTGCTTCGTTATTAGACTACGGTATCCTAACAGCAATCGCTCCAATATTACTTGGTTAATTAGCTATTGCCACTTATAGGATTAAATGCCGTTTTCTCAAAATCTTGTTTTAGGGGGGTCATTGTCTTCAATTTATCAGAAATGTCTTGTCTTTTATTATATGTACAGAACTCAAAATGTCATGTTGCCGACTTATGCCGGGTTTTCTCATGCACACTCACAATTGTTTAGCTGGGGGGAAATCACAGGGTACATTATTTTAAGGAGGAGAAAGATGCCTGCGTGAGACCTAGACGGAGGAGTTGTATTGGGAGTGAGGGAGTTTGAGTTTGAGTTTGGAGAAACCGCATCGACACAATAGCGGTCATATTGTGCTATGAAGAAGCAAGACGATACACAGAATATAACAGAATGATGGGACAGAAGGAGACGCTACCAGAAGCGCCAGCCAACTATCGGCGGGGTCTGGGAATTAAAGTTGTACCTGTAGCCCAGGCGCGGACTAAGCGATTTTTATCGGCCCCAGTAGTCGGAGGAGGGGGGGGGCGGCGTTGACGCCACGACATTGCGTGTCAGTGATTTCCAACTACTGGACTAGTGTGGGAGATCTCATTGAAAGTAAATGTTCTGACGTCATCATCAAACTAATCGCCCGATCAGTGACGTCACGACAAGCCCAGACATGCACTAGCCGGTTTTGATGTTCCAATTAGTTGGATGGTGACCTCACAATATTGAATTTTAGTGAGACCCAAAGAACTTGATGTTGGCACCGTGGCAGTTGTGACTCTGGCGTGTCCAATCAGCTCTTTGGGTGAGACCTCACTCACTAGCCAACATTTTTGTTTTCTCTACAACTCAATATTGTTACATCATCTTCCAACTAATCGACCCACCAAAATCGGTTAGTGTGCGCCGGGGCCTCAGTGCTAGGACTGTGTGTGAATGTTGAAAGATGATGAAGTAAATGACGGGAAAGTACTCAGAACACTGACTTTCTGATTCTAGTGTGTCCAATAAGCTCTTTTGGTGAGACCTCACTCACTAGCCAACTTTTGTTTTCTTTTAAAACTTAATATTGTGACATCATCAGCCAACTAATCCACCCATCGAAATCGGTTAGTGTGGGCCGGGGCATCAGTGTCAGGGCTGTGTGTGAATGTTGAAAGATGGTGAAGTAAGACCGAGTGAGACGGGAAAGTATTCAGAACACTGACCTCCTGATTTTAGCGTATTTGATAAGCTCCTTGATGAGACCTCACTCACTAACCAATATCTTTTTTCCTCAAAACTAAAAAACTCAATGTTTTGACACCTCCATCCAACTAATCGAGCCATCAAACTCGGCTGATGCGGACCTGGCTTTAGTGCCAGGACTCTGTGTTAATGTTGAAAGATGATGAAGTAAGACAGAGTATGACGGGAAAATATTCAGAACACTGACCTGTGTCGAACCAAAACAGGCGTGGAAAAATCATCAGAAAATGTTGCTTCGCCCCAGAAAACACAACAAGTGTTTGTAAAGTTGTCGAAATTAATGACAGATGAAAGAATGTGTTTGGAAAAATTACAGACTGTTGGATAACGATGTTCACGCCAAGCGAAAAACGGGTATATGAAGAGTAATTTTCATACTCAGATCCCTTGGAGAAAACGTGAGCGAGTTTGAAAGTACCCAAGAATAATAAACGACAGCTTTGTTAATTTTCCACTGTGTACATTGGCGTGAACAGCTCGTTAAGTCCTCCAAATCACTGGCTGATTATTACCAAACGCGCCAAAATGAGGCCTTTTTTTTCCACCTGTAATGTTGTTATCAAATGCGCCAAAAGATGATTTTTTCCACCCGTATAATTGTTATCAAATGCGCCATGAGCTTGGAGCTTTCGCGCCTACGCCCCCCCCCCCCCCAAAAAAAAAACAACCCACATCGGAGAAAGTGGGTTGCCAAAAGCCTGAGATTTTGGATGATGTTATAGACGGCAACACTTCAGATGTAGCAAATTAGATGTCGATAAAATTTAGGGCAAAATAAATAAATAAATAAATAAATAAATAAATCGCATTCTGAAGGGAGTAAATAATTGTTTCAATTTATACTCTCAAAGTCACTGTGACAAAATGCAGCAAAAAAAAAATCATTCCAATCCAATAATGGTTATCGCTTCCAATTCCGTCATGTAGCGGTTACAAAAGAAAAAGTAGATTAAAGCACACTTGAGATTGATGAAAGGTGTCGCTTGGACCGTGAGCAAATGTGTCGTAAATGAAGAAGTTGTGAGCTGAACCTCTAGTATCAACATTCTTGTCCATGGACCAATTTATTGGCGGCTTAATTCATTGTGTGCCATGAATTTTTCCATGTTTGCTGATGCAGGAAGAAGAAAGTAGGGAAGATGAATGAAGTCGTAAGTACAGCAATAACTATGGCTAGAAAATCAACTTTCTTTCTTCCCGAAACAAAATAGCCTGGCATTCTTGTGCATCGATCGGCACAAATTTGACTAGTGGGAGAACCGATATAACAGTAATTGGCACACTAAGAGTTACTTGGTCTTGTCCGCAGCATCCGCTCCGCTATTTTTTTTTCGAAAATGACATATGAAAAACTCTTTGCTTCTATAGAGATGAGTGGCGGAGCAGGTTGGAATGGAAGCTGCGGACTAGTATACAGAGGCAAAGAGTGTTTTACTTTTTCAAACGTCATTTTCCGTAAAACTAGCGGAGCGGAGCGGATAATGTGGACCAGTATCTCAAGTGACAGACCAGTTAGTGTAGCGCCTAAGCGTAACGTAGGGCAAAAGTCATGCTCTTTCCGAGCGCTAATGTTTTGTCGTAGAGTCCAAGTTGTTGCATATGGAAAGATAAAAACATTTTGTTGAAACAAGAGCGAAATACCGTATCTCAACATTACGTTTCGTGGAGCTACTCAATAATTATAGTTAAGAAAGCTAGACCCGGGAAAATGAAAAAAAAAAAACGACAGCGAGAACCTTGGAGTGGCGGGGATGGGAGTATAGATCATTGTAAATTCACACAAAAATCGTCACTTTTAACGTATGAGAGCATAATAATGTGCAGCATATCTCCGGCTGACACAGTGGTTCTGTGGTTAGTGCGTTTGATCAGGTGTCAGAGATCTTGGGTTCGAATCCCGATAAGGACAAGATCCAACTTAACTAGTTTTCATCGATGTTTCGTCGGCGACCTGATGGCGGGGCCTCAGCCTCGTCTCTGATGTACTCATTTTGTGGTGAAAAGAGAAGCAATACCCCACTGACATCGAGACAACAAAGTGATTGTTTCCATTAGTTATTTTGACATATTTTGGCATAGAAAACCTTTGCTTGATACTAAGGATGTGGGAATGAGAATATTCTAAAGTCTCAAATTTGCACATTTTGTTCATACTGTCCTTTATGATAATGTCAGGCCTATGACGCACAAGGTCGAGTCTCTATTGCCTCGGTTTTGTGGACTGTGGCGTTGAATGGAACCTCCCGCACCAGTAAGACTGAAAACCAGTCTGTTTCACCAGTAAATTCAAAGGAAGTAAATTGGAGTCAAAACCGACGCAGAATTGTGTTACTCACTGTCCTGTACGATAACTATCTAATGTTATTGTTCTAGCAACGTCTTGCGGAAGTCGGGCGACACTCATAAACGAATGATAACAGTATAAAAGACTACGCTAATATACGTTCAGTCTCAGCTGTCATGGCTTGCGACCGAGCCCAAAAAAAATGACTCGCGGCACCTTCGATGTTTGTCCAGGTGATCAGGAAGCCGGATAGTCTAAAGAAAGCGTGATCTGTTTTTGTGATCTTGTATTGACCAGGTAATGAATGTGTCAATCAAACTGAACTGCGCATACCACCAAAGTACATATATATGTCAGCATGACCTACATCTGAATTAGAGTCACAGAATCTGGTTCCTGTGCATCGCTTTTAAGAAATTACTAAAAAAAAAGTACATAACAATAGTTGTAATGTAATTTAAGGTAATAATTATGTAATGTAATAATTAACTAGTACAACGCTCATATCCATTAAAACAAAAACAACTGTGTGCTCTAAGGCGCTGAACTAAAATTAAAAACAGGATTAACATAAGATCAATCCATCATGCTCCCACTCACACACATTAACAAACACTTGATCTACTCTCATCCTCAAACCTCAGACCAAAAAGGGACATCAATCAGTTTCAAAGAAAACAATCCTAAACAATTCAGTTTTGAGCCCGTTTTTAAATGTGACGATGTTTTCACTTTTCATGGTGTCAACGCTGATGTTGTTCCTTTAGGCACACCAATAGACAAAAAGCCTTTTCAACAATCGACAATCTCACTGTGGGTAGTAAATTTCTAATGACCATCGAAAATTAATTATAAATATTATGTTTTACTACATTATGCTTTGTTCTAAATAGGAGGCCGACTTCACAGGGCAACACTTTTTAAAAGAAAAGAAAAAAATATCAAACTGAAGATTTGAGGAAACTTGTGGGAAATATTTCTGGTGATACAAGGTGGTATTGATGACCTGTGGCCTTTTGTGGCTTTGAACAAAAAAAAAAAGGGAAAAAAAAAGAAAACAAAAAAGACTGTTATTTAGTATTGAGAGGGGGGGGGGTGGAGGGGGGGGGGTGTGCACCCTGTGGTAGGTTGTGTTAGGATTTAAAAACAAACCAACCAACCAACAAACAAACTGAAGAAAATACAAAAACCAAAGAACTTGTGAGGGCGCCAACTTGTACGCTGTTTTTAACTTCCGACAGTTCTCTGAACATTAAAATTTTACGTTATAGTTTTATGAATCCGCATTTACATCGGGATGTGATTTTAAACTTTAAACATCTGATAACTGGAGCTTTTAGAGTGTTACATGTGTAGGCTACATATCGGACGTTAAGGTGTAAGGGAGGGGGAGGGGGAGAAGATAGAGAGAGAAGTGGGGGGGGGGGGGTGTGGAGGATCGGGTCGGGTCGACAAATTGGCGCCATTTGCAAATGGGTGTTTTGAGAAGATGACAGAGGTTAACTGAAATTTGCAGACATTCCCAGCACCACCCACAAGGTATCGCAATACGTTCTTCCTGTGATCTATTTTTATCACATTTCCGGTATCCGTGACCCACTTTCTCTGAGAAAATGCTATAAATAATAAAAAAAAATATCAGATCGGAGTTTTCCTCACCCCTGTTGGATTACGCACGCGCGTGAGCGTTCTTTACATTCTTTTCATGTGGAAAACATGTGTGTTTTGGCGGCTTTGAGAGTCAATGTTTCTGCGCATTCCGCAGTACCATCTGTGACTCTTCAGGGGCTCTGTTAGTGGTCTTGTCCTCAGCGCTCGCTCCGCTCCGCCATTTTACGTAAAAATGACGTATGAAAAACTAAAACTCTCTTGCTACAACGCATTTTAAACATGTCAAATGGTACATTTGTTATACCTCTAAAGGGTCTCCATTTTATTTTTTTAGAAAATGGAAATAGAACAAACAAGAACTAAGGTCATGAGATTTACGGCGTAGGGATTTGACAGGCGCTTTTCGCGCTGTGTGATTACTGCATCGCCTTACAAAAAAGTTCCTCCGCTTCTAATCCCGTAATTGATTTAACACTATTAGAGCGTCACTATTGTCTCTTTTTTTCTCTCTCTCTTTCTTTGACCCCCGTGACCCTTTCAAAGTGCCCCTGGCAGCCGCAATGCCTGTGACTCACTCTGAAAGTGCAGGCTACAAAAACAAAGTTGCCGTGGGCGAGGAAAACATGTCATCGGGTACTCGCTATCAAGATTAAAATAGCATCAGATTAGTTTTGCGTAAACCCAATAATATAACTTTCGAGATAACGACCGTAACGTAGTGAAAGCAGCTTTGCTGGTTTGCAAGACTATGTGGATGCGATAACATTGTTGCGGTGCTTACAGACTGTCAGGGTTTGTGATCTCGGCAACAGCTAGTTACTATCAAAATTCTCAGATTGTGCCAACATCTGTGTACATCAAAAAATCTAAACTCACCAATTTTGACAATAATACCTAGTTTTGCCAAGTATTCCCAAATTTGATTCCCATTTCTGACATCCCGCGGCCCGTGAATTCCTACTGACAAAATGGATAGAAAAATACATATTAAAATCCTCTACTAGTACTCGGTTCAATACAGTGCCATTTTGTATGTTGCTGTTCTAATTATTTTGATGATGTTTAGTTAAAACCCTTTTTCAAAAATTATTTAATAATTTTATCATTTTTAAGCAGGGAATTCATTTTTAAAATCTGAAAGCCGGTATCGATCTTATCACTGTAAATATTAAATTGATGCAGGAATCAATTTAATGCTCTATTCGAATCTGCCCATTTTCTGTTATTTTGTTGATGTCTAAATTGCCAGCAGGCGAGACTTTTCCCCCCATTGCTGCGGTCACAATGGGTCATAAAGGTCTGGCAGAGTAGAGACCACAGAAAGGTCATTCCAGAAATGTGTGTATCCTGCGTGCCAAAACGGATTATCTAATTTTTGGTTTTGTTGTTTTCACGTGTGTAAAGTTGTAAATTTGTGCCGTAATGGAACTGGTTGCTTTTGGCCGTGCGCATGCGTGTAGCTTGTTTTGGACAGTACCGAACTGAAACGGCTCAGTTGTTGTGAGTACGTACGTACCCCAGCGTTTTGAAGTAGGGGCACGTACGGTACGTACATGTAACTATCCCTAACCCCGTCCTTATCCTCAACCCCAAATCTTATCGAATCCCTAACCCTGTCCCCTTACACTTTCAACAAAACAAAAAAAACAGGAGGAAAACAAACAGAAAATCTGAAAGAATAATTAATTAAGGCTGTTGCTGGGAGTATTTCGGGAGGAGCTCTCTAGTTCTGGAGTCACAAAAGGCTTTAAAATACGTACCCCTAGCGCAAAACAAACAAAAAAACTTGGGGGGCGTACATACTTGCAACAACTGAAAACATTAAACTTGATCAATGTAGTCCAAATGCCAGACACTGCCATTAAGCTGATGGCGGGTTAAGACAAGTGTCTTGTGCGTCTCTTCTGGCTCAGGGCGCGAGGTCTGCCTTTGCGGTACTTGAGGCTCATGCCAGTTTGGGCGCTCCGGAACTAGTGAGACAATCGTGTTTTGCTCTCCCAAGTGCTCAAGGGCCCGTGCAACTCCATTGACCACAACTTACTCTGAGACTGAGACAAAGCAGTCTTGACTCAGTACGCCATTAGCCTCAACGAGAGTATAACAACTCATTTTTTCACTCATTGTTTATTTGAGTTCTGGTTTTATGGGGCGACAGCTCGACAAAATATCACAGTTGCTGTAACTCTGGGCAAATTGTCTCCCATAAAAAGCCGCTTCCCATCATTACACGAGGTATTGTGGTACGTACAATAAATAGACAGTCCCGCTTAAACTGTTTATAGTTCATTAATGCTCACGGCTATTTATACGAATATAAAAGTCACCAGCCTTGGATCATAATTCATCTTCCATGACTTACTTGCGACGTAAAATAGCCATTGCCAACAGCTGACTCTGAAATTATCAAATACAAATACATCCAATATTCCATGTGGCTACACTTAAGCAAGATGGATCATAGGCGCAGACGAGCTGGAAACTGCTTAATCCTGCGTGTAAGCTTACGGTGGAAATTTGAGATGTTTAAACTCCAAAGCTCTTGATGAAGCGCTAAGTAGCAATCTTAGGTGATCATAAAGTTGGTCTTACCATGAAAATTGGAGAATTAAAAACACTGAATCAGCTTGCTGAAGAACTGGACGTTACGGTAAAATCATGGATCTTGGGAAAAAATATAACTTATAGTCACCGTAACTCTTCCTTTATTTGGAATAACACGCAAAATTTGATATTTTTTGTATTTTGTATTTTTGTATAGTTTTTTAATCCCAATCGGGAAGTTTGCCTTAGTGTCACTGCAGCCCAGAAATTTGATATTTCAGAAAGATAAAGTCGCGACTTTAGTTCCTGTATGTTTTATCTCCATTTTCCAGAAAAACTGGATATCTTTTAGTATGTAGAGGAGGTATAACAAATGCACACTTTGACACTTGTTTAAAATGCGTTGTGGCACGTATCAAGCTGTTTCACAGTTCCGATTTAGTCTAACTCCTTATCGTAATACTAAAGCCGCAAAATGTTTAACTTCGAATTTCTCAGTTGTGAGGAGTTGGAACAAAAAAGAGCTAAGGTCGAGAAATATTTCAGAACTATAGACATTTTAATTTACTTAAGAGAGTTACAGTTAGGAATAACACTCAAGATCAAATTGTTTATTTCTTTGACAAAACGAAAACAAACAAATATAAACAGCGACATCAACAACTCAGGAAAAAAATGTCTTCGTAGACATTAGCAACAAAAGAATCTTATTAGATCTAAGAATGTTCTTTTACCCTATATGCTCTGTACATTTTACGGCATTGTGAAACAGTAATGGAACAGTAGTAAAAACGAACACAATTATGTAGTACAAGCTGAGGTCCCCGGCCCTGCCCGGGATAAATCGGTTTGAATATTAGTTTCAGTTCTGGGTGGTTATTATGGACCTGCTTCATCTTGTCTGTTCCTATTTGTTTATTTTATTTTTGTTTGTTTGTTTTTAAATAAGTCTTACTGCTCTGCCTTTGTGAGTTGGCACCCTGCGCGTCCAATATCACAGACACCTACAAAGTTTGTGGGACAATAATTCAGTGCAGGGCATGTGGATGAGTTGATCTGGATCTGATCATTGTTTTGATCTGCATTTTCTTGCTGATCTGTCGGCACATTTTCATTTTCTTGCTGATCTGTCGGCACATTTTAAGAATATGAAAACGAAGAGATATTTTTACAGGGTAAGATCATCAGCTGCACAGAAGAACCCATTAAAAGCAGCAAATGAACTTGCACGACTTTTGAGAAGGCCTATCGATCGATTGCACAGAAGTTACTACAGATGAAGATTAGAGCTAGATCTAATCTAAATCTACAGATTTTAACAAAATGCCAAGACTCCAGATCTAAACACATCTAGATCTATACGGAAGAAGATTCTATGCACTGCTTAGTTGATTTTTAAGTAGATCGAGGTAGATTTCTACATCTAGATCTAGGGCTATAGATCTAGATCTAGTGTGTTTCCGAGTTTCCGGTCCATTCAATTTGAAGAGGATAGAGATCTATGTAAAAAAGATAAATGTGAGTGTGAAACGAAGGAAAGCGCTTAAAAAGGCTACTGGAGTTTTTTTCCGGCCGATTTTTTGTTTGATTTTTCTAAAATCAGTAGAGCATCAAATTTCAAGAAGTATTCCTTAAAAACCTCGTACGTTTTGCTCTGCATCAGCACAAAAAATTTGGTCATGGAATGCATAGAGGACAAAGTTTTCAAGTCCTCAAATATATATATATAGATTTCTTTGATGTCCCAAGACCACTATTACCACAACGTCGGCCTCATCACCATCATCGTCATCCACGTTAACGACAGTAGCAACAACAAAGTGAGTGAATATGGTAACTAGATGGATAATGACTTCACCTGAAGGTACTCTCATTTCCGAGATTGTAATTTGTCATTACACGTTGGCCTTCGCTTGGTTAATTTACAGCATAACAGCGGTAGCATAGTCATTTGCTACAGTGCTATTTGTCTTACCATGACTGTGTGGTATGCAGTTTTGTCGTGTTACGGAAAAAGTCCGCATGAGCCAAAAACGAAATTTTGTACAAGAGGCAAAATAAAAGTTTGGCTTTGGGGTTCACTTCATCCTTTGTTCAATTTGCATTTTGTAAAGACCAAAAGAAACGACCAAGCTGGGTTTTCATGTGTACTGAAACGGAAACGGCAAAGAGAGTTTCCAAGTGTTCTTCCGTACACAGTCATGAAAACATTCTTTCTATTTCACTATTGGAAGGGTTTTTGATGTTTCTGTTGCCGTTTCCGTACACATGTAAACCCAGCTTCCGTTGCCTTTTCTGTTTCCGTACACACGAAACACCCAACTTCAAAATATGAGTTTTCATGTGTACTGAAACGGAAGTGGCAAAACCCTTCAAGTAGTGAAATAGAAAGAATATTTTCATGTGTACAGAAACGCCATTTCCGTACGCATTGAAACACTCCTACTTTTTACTACTTGATGACTTTTTGCCGTTTCCGTTTCCGTACACATGGAAACCCAGCCTAACTCGTACAAAATGATAACCCAGATAGAGCAAAATGTCTGGGCGGCGAGCCACCGGTCTGGGGTCTACACCAGCCTTGGTATGTTTCACCCCTTAGTCGCCTGTGATGTGCAGGCAGGGAGGGACTTTGCGGTTAAAGGTATGGGTTGTGAATATTAATATGCAAACATTCGCACTAGAATTTCCAGTCCGTCTTGTAATGAAATCCCCTCTGTTTACTCGGCTGGGAGCTGGATGCCGGTCTGTAAACTCAAAGAATAATTATGCAGAAAGAAAGAAAGAAAAAGGAATAAATGACTAAATAATAAAAAAACAAGGAGTATGCAGATAGAGAGAGTATCTGGAAAGAAAGAAACGAACAGGCAGTAGGTATACGGTGCAAACAATAGTCAAAGAAAGAAAGAAAGAAAGACTTAGAAGTGAGAAAGAAATGGGAATGAAAGCGTAACAAAAGAAAGAAAAGGGAAATTGAAATGGAAAAGAAACTAAAATAGAAAAAAAAAAGACGGTAAAAATTAAAATAATTACTTGATGCGATAGATCACTGTAAAACGGATACTTATCGCACAAGAATGCACCGAACAATCATTAAACTGTCACTTTTGATGCACTTGATCAACACATAAGTGTCGCTTAGACTTCCTGGCTGGATATGTTATCGCTTTTACTGATGGTTGAAGTATTGTTAAAGTGCATTTTTTACAAGTTTTTGTCTTGTTTGTTCATCTCCAAACAGGATAGTGGGATGGGTTGTCTGCTTGTGTGTGTGTGTGTGTGTTTGTGTGGTGTGTGTGTGGGGGGTGTGTGCGCACTTGTTTGTGTGTGTGTGTTAACATGTGTTTGGGTATGTATATGTGTGGGTTTGTATTTGTGTGGTGTGTGTGTGTGTGTGTGTGTGTGTGTAAAACGTGTTTGTATGTATATAAATTAAATATCTTTATCTGGAAGGGAAAGGGAGAGAGAGAGAGAAAGAGAGAGAGAGAGAGAGAGAGGGAGAGAGAGAGAGAGAGAGAGTTAAGACAGACAGCCAGGCCGGCAGACAGATAGAAAAGGAAGACAGGGCGAAAGAGAAAGAGAGAGAGAGAGGGGTGGGAGAGAGAGTTGAGACAGACAGTCAGGCCGGCAGACAGATAGAAAAGGAAGACAGAGCGAAAGAGAAAGAGAGAGAGAGAAAGGGAGAAAAAAAGAAAGTGAGAAAGAGAGAGAGAGGGGGTCAGACAGACAGACAGGCAGACAGGCAGACAGGCAAACAGAGAGACAACGGAGACAGAGAGAAAGAGAGGGAAAGAGAGAGAGAGAGAGAGAGAGAAAGAGAGAGAGAGAGAGAGAATGATGTCTAAAGGCACACTGGATATGAAAGATAGCTTTTTTTTTTTCTTTTTACAATTCTGTGCTCTGTTGAACAGATGCCCTGTTTTACTGTTTTCTGTCGTTTCCTGTTTATTAAAATTTAATATCATAGTATGTATTCTGACCATGAGTTCATAATGCCATTACTTTAGTCGGTATTTTTAGTCACTTTAGCCAGTGATTTAGGGTGTGAACTGAAGAGTTTAAACTTGGCAGTGGGTTTTTGACCCACAACACTGTTGACGCACGAGAGCAAACGCATTTCCCCTTTGCAATAGCGGTATTAAAGTGTCAGACCTGCGGATATCTGCAAATCCAGACAACATTGTTTGTCGTTAACGAAGTATTTAACATCACTGTAATCTCCCCCCTTCCCAACCCCCGGCTTTCCACTCCCCTCCTTCATCCCTCACTTTCCTCTTCAAAACGGCAGCTTTGAGAATCTATGGCCTTGACCTGACACCGAGCCCTACACAAAATGCCCAGAGAGAGGTGGAAAAGGGAAAACGATTAAAATGTCTTCAACTTTTTTGTGTTCTTCCAGCGCATATGTTTTGAACTCATTCTGGCAATTTCTCCTCCTTCAAAGTGAAAGTTAACTCTCTATCCAGTTCAAAATAGTGCGCAGGAAAGCAAGAAGTGCAGAAAAAATTAACTTAAGTGCAAGACTATATGCAATTTGAAAACACAAAGAGATGCATGTAAGTAAAATAATGATAATAATAATAAATATGTATGCATTTTAGTCGACAATAAAAGGGGAGAGGGGAGGGAATGTGGAGTCTGAAAATTGCAACAGACGAACGAGAGTTGCTTATTTGAGTTTGCAGAAATCACGTCCGACGCGATAATGGTCACTGTGCCAGGCAAAAGCAAGACGGTGGACGGGATAATAACAGAATAGTTAGTAGGTCGGAAGAGTTACCGCTACCTGTAAGCTGACGTTTGTTTGTGGATTTTATCTTAACTGCTGCCTCGTCACTACCTCATCAAACGAGACTCGCGTGCACTTTCCCTGGGCTTCCACTTGTTAATCACAACCATCTGGAGCTGTGTACAGCATAGACAAGCAGAACAGCCGCTCATACTACGCCCAGCTTTACGAAAAGATGCTATCTCCCGGGGCATGTTGGTGTCGCATTATTCCACACACCTGTGTTAATTTGGGCTGTTGTTACTTGTACGTATGCACCCCACGCGTTTTGCGCTAGGGGCACGTACGTATACGAACATACCCCTAACACCGTCCTTATCCTCCACCCTAAATCTGATCAAATCCCTAACCCTGCCCGCTACACTTTGAAACAAAAAACAGGAGGAAAACAAAAAGAAAATCTGAAAGAATAATTGATTAAGGCTGTTGTTTGGAGTATTTCGGGAGGAGCCCTCTAGCCCGAGGAGTCACAAAAGGCTGTAAAATACGTACTCCTAGTGCAAAACACTTGGTGTGCGTACGTACAGATAATAACTATTATTTTATTAATGACTACAGTGGGCCTCGGAGTATCGGAACAGGGGCCCACGAAATCTTAACCCGACCCAGTGTGGTTGTCTCGGAGTGCTCAGCGTCGTAGCTTTTACGACTCGCTCGTTTTGTGTACAGATTGATAATCTTGACAAACAATTTGCTGGGCTGCGTGTAGTGTCAGATAAAACCTTTAAGGTGTGTTTTATATAGGTCTGTGGGTGAAATTTATGTGATAAATTCTGGGTCTTAACTAGCTTTCTACCTGCGTTTGGTCAGGTGCTAGAAGGTTAGCATGTAGCTTTATCAGCTAGCCTTTTGTTTATCAGTTCACTTTCATGTCACTCCGTCCGTCCGTCCACCCCTCCCTCCATCCATCTATCCATCCATCCATCCATCCATCCATCCATCCATCCATCCATCCATCCATCCATCCATCCATCCATCCATCCATCCATTCATCCATCCATCCATCCATCCGTCCGTCCGCCCGTGTGTTCGTTCATCCGCCCCTTCGTCTGTCCGCCCATCCATTCATTAATTCTTTCCTCCATCCATCCATCTATTCTCTTGACAATTCAGCCTTTACCCATTCTTCAATCAATCGCTCCTTCCAAATATCTATCCACCCATCCACCCATTTTCTGCAGCGTCTCGAGAAACGAGCGAGAGATAGATAGATAGATAGATAGATAGATAGATAGATAGATAGATAGATAGATAGATAGATAGATAGATAGATAGATAGATAGATAGATAGATAGATAGATAGATAGACAGACAGACAGACGGATGGATGGATGGATGGATGGATGGATGGATGGATGGATGGATGGATGGATAGAGAGAGAGAGAGAGAGAGAGCTAAGAGAGAGAGAAAGAGAGAGAGAGAGTGAGAGAGAGAGAGAGAGAGAGAGAGGGAGAGAGAGAGAAAACGTGACATTGTCAAGAGTCACGGATTAACGACAATGTGATGAATGTGAGAGAACAAATATAAAAAAAAAATGCTTTGTTTCGTCAAGCAAAAGACGTTCGTTGCGACATAGAGGTGGGCAGGTGTACATTGATGTAGGTCGACACCTGCATACTTGCAAGTCTGATCCGACAAATTTTATCCCTGATACTGGTAGATAAACACGTACCCGGAGTCCGAAAATGTGTTACCCTGTCATAGATCATGTAGAAGCTTAAGTCCATTTGCCATGAGACTTTACCAGAGACGAGGCTTGTGCCCTCGCCATACAGCCAACAAATGAAAGTGTTATTGATAATGATTATCTATTAAAGTACTGCACACTCGATTTTGCCAACTTTGTAACCCCCCCCCCCCTCCCACACCCGTCTCCATTTATGCAATCATTCACACACTTGGTCTCAATCCCCCATCTCCTTTTGCTCGAGCGAACTTACGGCCATTAGAATGGCGAATAGCCATAAAAAGGCCTTGATCTCATTAGACTTCAAGTGACATCTTGCATGGACTATTTTAATTCTTTCATCAGGAATTATGATCTTCATATTATCCAACAACTTAATTGGAAGAAAAATATGTATAAACAGAACCCTGCATTTTGTTTATTACCACAATTGAAAAACGTACGTACGCACCCTATTACAAGTCCCTTTCTCTCTGCGTACGCTTTTCTTACGTTGCCTTCTCTCTGAGCGTACGCACTTCTGGATTTTCCCTTGAGAAATCTGTGGGAGGTTTTAGCTCTACTCCTGAGCGGGATTCGAACGCAGAACTTGTGGTATTCGAAGCAAACACTTTAACTTTGTATAGTGTTGGGGTTTGCATTGAATGAGCAAAAGTCTATGGCTAAACCGATATCATGAACGCAAAGTTTTTAGCTTTACAGATTTCGATACCTGGATCAACTCCGACATGCCCTCAGAGTTAAACTTTGATGTAATATTGCGAACGCCCACGTCGGTCCCCTAAAGGAGATATAAAAATGTATTTACATAACCCACACAGAGCGTATCTTCAAAGACCGCATTCCGCCTCTTCTCATAGGTAGTCTTTCCCCTCTTTTCATTTCCAGATCATGCTGTCTTTGGAGCAATACGAATGTTGAGTTGAGGGTTGGGGAAAGGGGAGAGGAAAATAAAAAAAACAACAAAACAACACCAATAAACGAATGCACGACTTTTCAATGCAGTCATGATTTACGACATTGTAATGCACTAACCTGATACGCCCATAAAATGTATGAATACCTCAGTTAACTACGCATTCATTCAGTAATGTAGATTGTAAAATAACAACGTGGATAAACGCAATATTCAAATCACGTCACGCACCGAAGATAATATACTGCATTTCCTGTTTGTGCACTGTCCAAATATGGTGCACATATATTAGAAAATCCAGACATATTGACGTGGGCGGAACCACATGCCAGTGGTTCCCAACCTGTCCAGTCCAGTTTACCCCTTGGCAACTTTTCGAAAGTAAAAATAAACTCAATCGTATTTTGTTCAGGAATTTGAGTTTACTGAATTATAATCTTTAACCCTGTAGTGCCCAGACATGGAGTGCCAATGTCCAAGAAGTTTGAAACCTACAAAATATATTTAAAATGAATTGGAAGCAGGAAAGAAAGAAGGAGAGACCATGACTGTTGTCAAGTAAAATAATATATTGATAAATTAGAATCTGTTCAAAATGTAGAACATAATTATTATGGCACCGACTGATGTTTTCGAGATATGGTACACCGGGCATTAATAATAATAATAATAATAATATAGTTCATTTATATAAGCGCATATCCAGAGATGCTCTATGCGCTTTACAACACATGCACAAACAGAACAAATCTCTTTCCTGACAACTCACCACACACACAAAGGCACACACACACACACACATACATTATCTCTCCCTCCTCTCTCTCTCTCTCTTTCTCTCCTTCACACACACACACACACAAACAACAATACAGACTATTCATCAAAGTGTTTTCTGAAGAGATAGGTCTTCATTTCAGATCTAAAAAGTGCCTCGCTTTCTATGTTTCGAATATTAAAGTGGTAAGGAGTTCCGTACAGAGGGTTTTAACAAAAAAAAAAAAAAAGCCTACAAATTTAATCTAGAATCAGAAAATTCTACCCCTTGGGTAGCGCCCCCCCCCCCCCCCCCCCCCGGTTGAGCCGTCTTAACACATGGGCACACTGGCCATTTGCCATGTAAATTTACGTTGGTCTTTTTGAAACGGAGAAGAAAATCGATGGGTTTGCCCAAGGGCCCATTATAATGATGTCAAGACGGCCCTGCCCCATGCCCAGTGTATATCCACCCCCAGGGTAGGAACCCCCTGCCATACTTACGTCTTCTAAAGGCAAGTCTGTCCTTGTATAAATAAACTCTGGCGCCGCCCGGAAACTTTTAATGATATTGCTCTTGTAAACAGCGGCCGCAATATATTTTTTTGCCTATCCTGTGGTCATAAATTACGATTTCCTAGTTCAAGTACAAAAGGTAGAGGTAAGTGGGGTGCGGGTGTGTATGTGGGGTGGGGGGGGGGTGTGCTGTGTCAGACAGGGGCTGCGGAAAAGTCGTTTATATTGGTATTAAGTGGGGATTTTTTTTTTTGTCTTGTTCTCACTTTTTCTTTTCTGAGGTTGGAAGACGGAAGATGTGGAAAAGGTGAATTAATGGCACGGAACATTGTATAAGAAAGGGGGGTGGGGGTGGGCTTCGGTAGGGGAGGTGGAAGTGTCTTACAGAAGTAAACGAAATAATTATGGGAGGGGGGGGGGTTGTACTTGTGGAAGGAGATTAAGAATTGTGCTATATGGGCAGTTTCTGTGTACGCTTGTGTGTTTATCTGGCCTACTACCAGTATAGTAGGTCAACGACGCCTTTGAAAATAAATATAAACAGCGGGTATATTTTTTTTTCAAAAAATTCTCGGGTGTCTCATTACAATTCTATATCTTCATTTCCATTTACGCGCTGTTGAAAGAACTCCTGATAGAGATTATCTATTGTGAAATGGAATGCGGCGATTTTGAACAGCAGGCCGAGAAGACCTCCAGAACAGTAAAGAAAGCGATACCGCCGTCGGTCAACAAGCTCAAGCCACTTTTTCAAAAGAATATTACATGTATATCAAACATGCCAGTAAAGTTTAATGAACTCATGTCATATTGGCAGTTCTTGCTCTTTTCTTTACATTTTTTTTTTGTTTACCAGTACTTTATGCCAGTCTTTTTATGATGTAAGTTAGACATTAAAGCATTTTAAGGAAGGCGAAGAAAAAACAAATGCAAATTTAAAAGCCGAATCTAATATTTTGAGCTAGTTTACCATATAATACAATAGGTCGATCTTTCATACATCCGATTCTATATTTTATTGCCAGGTTCAGCTATTGTGGAGGATTTTCATAGAATGGAGAATGTGAGAACTTTTTCTCGTTCCCACAACTTTGGATCACAGCGAATAAGAGAACGGCCAAAAGCGTTTTGGTCTCACTCTTGTATTGACACATGGCAAGTCAGCCTTAAACCTCTAGTGCCTGGGCTCTGAATGTTGTATAGTAGGCCTGTCCAAAACGTCTAAATCATACGAAGCAAGTTGAAAATATTCAGGAAATGCAAAAAAAAAAAAAGAAAAAGAATAATGTAACAGCTGAGGTTGTTCTAGCACGTTATAGTAGGGGGGAGTTAGTTGATCTAACTACAACCCTTTAGAAAACGAAACTATTACAGCTGTAAAGTAAATAAACACGAGATCCGACGATAGATTAAATAATACTAAAGTTTAATAACTGTATAGTGAACAATAAATTACTAGGAAGACACCAGCGAAACTAAATATCTACGCCACACAAAAGGAAACTCACTTACTCACCGACCAACCACTCACACAGGTCTATATATATAAACATTCCTACAGAAAGTTCCCGAAATAAACGTTACCTTTGCCCTCGCACAAACTAACCAATCACCCATCAATACGTCATCAGGTTACATCACTCAAGGCCAAATCTGGCGTAAACATTCGTATCCACAACGTTATCGAATATTCGGGAACATACTAATATTTACTGAACGAGTCAAAACACCTGACAACAAGCGAGCGAGGAAAAAAACTACTCACTAGAAAAGAAGGTCAGGTCACGGAGTACAGTACACTCTGGCGGTTGTCAACAATAAAATGAAAAAAGTAGTGGACATATGCTCAGCCACCAGCACAACAACAAAACCGGGGGAGGGCAAGGGGTAGCCCGCAGATGCTACACAACTCCCCAATTTAAGTTGAATATCTTTCAACTCCAAAAACATTATACAGCGTCTGCACTATCGTGAAATAATCTTATAGCACTCCCAATCTCACAAAAGGTAGTTGCTAATTCTATTACAATTAATAACAATTTCAGTGTCTTCCCGAATGTCATCACAAATACAATACAATGCAGTGTACTTTGCATCACTAATACCATAACTAATACAATACCGTCATTGCTTCCCAATAGTAGGCCTACTGGTCAAAATAACACAACGCCACCACTGTGGTGAAACAATGGTCAATGATATTATTACAAATCATAAGGTGAAACGATGGCCCATCGTTTACATAATGCTTCGTGCACGAATCATAGCATATAACTTGTTGTACATAACATGGTTATCTCAAAAATGTATAACTCATACGTACAATGGCAAAAATACCAATGCATACCGACCACTGATCAGGGTCTTTCTTCATCATATTAGGTCAAAACAAGTTACAACATTGCAATATAACACAAACACTGCTTGCTCGCAGTCCCCATTTGGGTTACATTTTCCAAAAATTACACCAAGTTCCATTGGTAACTAATATGACATAGCATAAAATCAAAATGTGACTAACACATCATGACTCTCTATCAGCCATCAATTCAATATTCAGTCACAGATGAATTATGTCCCCAATTACAGTACAATACTGCCGTCCTAGAAATTCATCTAGTAGGCAAAAGTATGGGTTACAATGCATTTCACTGATAGTGTACTACTTTAAAATACCCTGCTCAGGAAATCGGCACAGACATTTTCTCTGCCTTTTACGTAGTGAATCCTGAATCGATAAGACTGTAAAAATAAACTCCATCGTAATAACTTTGGACTGTCAAACTTGGCAGAGTTCAAAAACTCTAATGACCGATGGTCAGTTTGGAGCACAAACTCCTTTCCATACAAATACAAAGTAAACTTTTTTACAGCCCAAACAATAGCTAAACATTCGCGCTCTGAGACCGAATATTTTGTCTCACGAGGCAATAGCTTACGACTAGCATATGCCACAGGGTACAACTTTCCTTCGTGTTCCTGCATAAGACTAGCGCCTAATCCGCGATCTGATGCATCAGTTGCTAAGACAAACTCTTTGGAAAAATCTGGCAAACATAACACGGGTTTGGAGATAATGACATTCTTCAAAGAGGTGTACGCTTTCTCCTGCGTTTCATCCCACTGAACTATATTGGGCTGACCCTTTCTAAGTAAATCAGACAATGGTGATGCAATCGCTGAAAAGTTAAGAATAAATTCATGGTAATATCCCACTAATCCTAAGAATGCTTTCACTTCCTTCTTAGTGGTGGGTCTGGGTGCGTCTCGTACCTTACATACATTCTCTTCTAACAGGCCAATCATACCTTCTCCCACTAAGTGTCCAACAAAGTCTACTTCAGACGTTCCAATCAGACACTTCGATGGTCTTGCAGTTAATCCAGCTTGGTCCATCCTCTGCAGTAAGTCCTTGAGATTCTTCACATGCTCGTCGAATGTCTCTGTATGAATCAGTAGGTCGTCCACATATGCTGTCACATTGTTCATTCCACGGATCAATGGCTTTACGATCCTGTTCAGCGTGGCTCCTGAGTTCATCATCCCAAAAGGCATCCGAATGAATTCATAGTGTTCGCCCATGGTGACGAACGCCGTCTTGGGAATGTCTTGCTCTCGAACTTTCACTTGCCAGTATCCCTTGCTCAGGTCAATCCGAGAGAATAATTTTCCTCTCGAGAGACTCTGAAACACTTCTGATGGCGCTGCTGTCGGATGAGGGTCGAATACTGTGATCTTGTTTAACCTCCTGTAGTCGATGCAGACTCGGTTGGATCCGTCCTTCTTCTTGACGACAACAATAGGTGAAGCATAAGCTGATCAGCTCCTTCGAATGATGCCCAACCGTTCCATGGTGCTAAGCTCCTCCTTCAATGAGTCGCGCATAGCGTAGGGCACCGGGTATGGTCGTTGACGAACTGGTACTTCTGTCGTCAGGTCGATGCGATGTTCACCCAACTGGCAGCATCCAGGGAGATTGGTGAAGACGTGCTGGTAATTCTTCACCACATCGCAGAGTTCTTGACGTTGTTCCGATGTCAGTTGCGTTCCATACTGGACATCTCTGTAGCCTTCATTCTGGTTCCAGCTTCCTAGGTCGGCAAGGTCCTCCGTCGTTCCACCGTTGTCGCCTTCCAGGTCGCAGTCCTCGATGATTGTCATGCCAGCTGACTCCACGGGTTGACTCTTGTCCATCATGTCGTCCTCTGCCAGTACAGTCTCAGCACTATCACCGCCGCCGTCCTTTATGGCGTTGACATGTTCAGGCGTGGTATCTCTCCTACTGTTGTCCATCCCACACATCTCGGTCACAATAGGTCTCGGTTCCATTGCCACTGCTGCTGCTTTTGACGTCCTTGGAATGTATCTCTTGAGGAGGTTGGCGTGCAAGGTCTTTTCTTTTGCACCCATCTTGACTCTATAGTCGTTAACACCGACAACTGAGACTACCTTATATGGTCCCTTCCATTGGACTAGGAGCTTGTTAGTGTTCGTCGGCAGTAGCACCAACACTTCATCTCCGGGGCGGAACTTCCTCTCTCGCGCCTTCCGGTCGTAGTAGGTCTTCTGTCTACCTTGAGCCTTGGAGAGTTCTTCCGTCGCTAACTTCCATGTGTCCTCCAGCCTCTCACGTAGTTCCATGACGTACTGGTAACTGGTCTTCGTTTCCGGCTCCTCTACGTCCTTGGTCCATAGTTGTCGTAAGATGTGCATTGGTCCTCTCACAGTTCTCCCATACAGCAACTCGAATGGGGCAAACTTGGTCGACTCTTGGGGAACTTCACGATATGCGAAGAGCAGCGGGTTGATGTATCTGTGCCACTGCTTGGGTTGCTCTGCGCACAGTCGCCTTAAGGTCTTCTTCAGTGTGCCGTTAAATCGCTCCACCAACCCGTTGCACATAGGGTGGTAGACTGTAGTGGTCGACTGTCGAATTCCCAGTAGTCTATTCGTTTCCTTCATGACATCTGACATAAACTGGGTCCCTTGGTCCGACAAGATCTCTTCGGGCACACCCAAACGGCTGTAGATGTTCACTAAGGCTTCTGCTACCGTTTCTGCGTCGATCTTCTTCAAGGGTGTGGCTTCGGGGTAACGAGTAGCGTAGTCTATGTACACCAGGATATACCGATGTCCACCTTCACTTGGGGGGTCGATAGGTCCTACTAAGTCCACGGCCACTCGCCTAAATGGTACGTCCACTACTGGCATACTCTGCAGGTGCACCTTTGGGGTCGCTCCTTTGTTCACCGTCCTCTGGCATATGTCGCATGAGCGGCAGTATCTCGCGACGTCACCTTCAATTCCAGGCCAATAAAAATTGCTCATAACTCTGTCTTTGGTTTTCTTCACGCCGAGGTGTCCTCCGACGATCGAGTCGTGGGCTACACTCAGTACATACTCTCTCAGTTTCTCGGGTAGTACCACTTGCCTTATAACCGTCGCCTGTCTCAGGTCCTTGTAGATCCGGTACAGTACTCCTCCATGTTTCTCAAAATGAACAGATTTATTGCCTCTATTAGTTGGGATCTTCTTCTGCTCTAACTTCCTAATGACTTCGTCTTCTTCTTGGAGTCGGATAAGTTCCTCTCTATCCACTCCCGCGTGCCGTTCTGCCCTCGGCACCTTCAGCGACGTAGACCGGTCCTTCCTCTTCTCCTGGGCTCGTGGTCACCGCTCCTACCATCACCTCAGTATCAGGGTCGTACGGATCCTTCGCTCCGTCCACGTTCCCGACTACTAGGTCGCAGATGGTCTCCGGGAGACATAGCGCCGTCACTTTGCCCGTCAGGTAAGGCGTCTTCACGTCGATAACGGCTTCCTCCGCCGCTAGCAAGGAGTTATCGATCCTCGCGATAAGTTTCTTCCCACCGGTGAGCTGTCCGTCGTCCACCAGTGCTCGCCGCACCACTACACCTTCACAGCCGGTATCTCTTAGGACATCTACCGCTCGATTTCCAATCAAGCCCTTCATCACTGGTAACTTCAGTTTCTCCACGGTCCTTCCGTCACTGCATCCTCCGCAAGTAACAGGCACCGCTAACTGTAGCTTCCCGTCCTTCATTACCGCTTGAACGTTGATGCTGGTGTCAGCCGTCGTCGCATCCTGTCTCGACGACTCGTCCGCCGCTATCACTACGGCCGCCGCCGCCTTGTTCGGCTTGCCTCGTCCCATATCCTTCTGGGCTGGACACATCCTCCGAACGTGGCCTGGCTTTCCACAAAGGTAACATTTCAACTCACCTTTGTCGTTTAACTTTGCACGACACTCCGTCGCCTTGTGTCCCGGCCTCTGGCACCTATGGCAGACCTGTGGGCTTCTGTCTCCGTTGGGCCTCCGTCGCACTGGCCGGCTCTGCAGTCTGGCGCTCCCGCTGAGCGTCCGGTTCCTCGCTACCAGGTACGCCTCCGCTGAATCTGCGATGTCCTGTAGCGTCTTTGGTTTCCTCTCCCTCACATGGGTTGCAAGGTCTGGTGGGCAGGCATCCATGAATTGCTCTCTGACGAACAGATCTCTCACTCCTTCGTAGGTCTCCTCCGTCTTCGACAGCTTTATCCACCTCTCTAAATAGGTCTTGATCCTGGTCAAAAACATTCCAACATCTTCTCCATCTTCAGGCTTACCTTGTCTGAACATGAGTCTGTATCCGTCCTCTGACAGGTTGTACCTCTTCTGCAACGCTTCCTTGACCTTGTAGTCCTTGGCTTCGTCGATCGGTAGTCTGCAGAAGCACTCCAAAGCTCTCCCGGTCAGCAGGGCAGACAGTGATGTCGTCCAGGTGGATCTGGGCCATTCAGCTGTCTCGGCAAACCTCTCAAACCGCAGCAACCAGCTATCCAGATCGTCCTTCTTGTCCTGAAATGCAGGTAGCTTGGGTCTCTTAGAACTGGCGTGGTCGTCGGTCTTCTGCGCTGAGTCGTTGCCTCCACGTTGCTGGCGCATCCTCTCTATCTCCAACTCGTGGTTCATCTTTTCCCTTTCCAGCTGTCGTTCAGCCTCCTTCTCCTGTCGTTCAGCCTCCTTCTCCTGTCGTTCAGCCTCCTTCTCCTGTCGTTCAGCCTCCTTCTCCTGTCGTTCAGCCTCCTTCTCCCGAGCCTGTCGTTCAGCCTCCTTCTCCTGTCGTTGAGCCTCCAGCTGTCTTTCTCTTTCCAGGCCTTCACGGATGTAGTCCCGTCTCTCCTGCCCAGTGAGCTCCATAGCGTCCGCTTCCTGGCTAAGCCTTCCAATAACCTCCGACATGTTGTAGATAGCTTGTCGATGATATTCTACAATAAACTATGTAAATAAATCTAGTAATTTTGATCTGGTCCGCTCGAATATGGTCGGATCCCGGACGAGCCCCCAATATGTAACAGCTGAGGTTGTTCTAGCACGTTATAGTAGGGGGGAGTTAGTCGATCTAACTACAACCCTTTAGAAAACGAAACTATTACAGCTGTAAAATAAATAAACACGAGGTCCGACGATAGATTAAATAATACTAAAGTTTAATAACTGTATAGTGAACAATAAATTACTAGGAAGACACCAGCGAAACTAAATATCTACGCCACACAAAAGGAAACTCACTTACTCACCGACCAACCACTCACACAGGTCTATATATATAAACATTCCTACAGAAAGTTCCCGAAATAAACGTTACCTTTGCCCTCGCACAAACTAACCAATCACGCATCAATACGTCATCAGGTTACATCACTCAAGGCCAAATCTGGCGTAAACATTCGTATCCACAACGTTATCGAATATTCGGGAACATACTAATATTTACTGAACGAGTCAAAACACCTGACAACAAGCGAGCGAGGAAAAAAACTACTCACTAGAAAAGAAGGTCAGGTCACGGAGTACAGTACACTCTGGCGGTTGTCAACAATAAAATGAAAAAAGTAATGGACACATGCTCAGCCACCAGCACAACAACAAAACCGGGGGAGGGCAAGGGGTAGCCCGCAGATGCTACAAATAATAATAATAATAATAAAATTTGTAATTTATATATTGCGATCTTTGTTCTTGTTTGTTCCAACTCCACTTTTTGCACAACTGAGAAATCCGACGCCAAACGTTTGCGGTTTTAGTATTATGATAAGGAGTTAGAATAAATCGGAACTGTGAAACAGCTTGATAAGTGTCACAACGCAGTTTAAACAAGTGTCAAAGTGTGCATTTGTTACACCTCTTCTACATACTCTTTCAGAAAACGTGTTTTCCACTAAGTCAAGAACTTGTGGTTTTATTTCCCACTGAAAGAGAAATCCAGCCAGTTCTTCCGCTTTCAAACAATAAACTCATTCATTCTTAACATTTTGACCGAAAACGTTTAATATTGCATAAGGGCTTACACATCGCTGTGCCACTTGGCATCGTTTCTGTTTACCATGTTATTCAAATTGAAGGTACAATAGTGGATAGAGGGAGGACTAGGTACCCTTTCCCCACTCCCAAAATCGTCAAGCCTCCCTTCCCCCTCCACCCCCCCTCCTCCATCCCATTGAGACCCACTAGTTAGTTCACAGTGTAAAAACTCAGGACTCAAAGCACCATCAGTACACCTCTAGAATTCCGGAACGGCTATTGCTATTTAAGAAGTTCGTCAGCTGAAAGTACACGGGGCTAAAATCGCAAATTTTCAGGTGATAATTTGTCGTAGTTTAAGTCTATTAGTACTGAAGACTTACTAACCACGGCATGAAAGGTTAACGCCTTCTGCCATGTAGCTGAGATAGTGATTTGAAGTCGACCGTGCTTGAGAAAACCAAACCAACAAAAGATAGGTAAGAAACTAACTCAGGTGTGACATGGCCTGTCTTAGGAATTCTATTCTCCCACTAAAGAGCCGAGACTGACGCTGAGTAGTGGTCTTTACTTCTCATTTGTGTTGGCTGATCCTGTAAGTACCCCTCGTAAGTGCCTGTAAGTACCCCTCGTAAGTACTGTCTCAACTACGAAACGTCGAACGTCCTTTGAAATGTCGATGTTGACAAGTCGTCCCTTAGAATGACAAGGTTCTATCTCCACATTTTGGCTGAACTGAGTTACACACTACACACTTCTACAGGCCTTCTCCATTGTGTGTCAAAGTATCCAGCAGATTCGGTGTGTAATTTGTAATTATTACTAAAAAGAACAACAAATTCTTTGCTCTAAAAACTATGATCACATGTAACTTCAATCCTCGATTTCTCAAAAGCTGGCGGAAAGGAGTTAGAGCCCTGTCATTCTATGGGGACAAAGTATAGGTAGGACGCCATCCCGCGATTCTTTACATTCGATGTCATTTTTTTTTTTTTTTTACTGGTAACTGAAAAAGCCCCAGAAAAAACACAACATGATAGATACGTCATTTCTTTGGAAATCTGAAGTTTCTACTTTCAATTTCTTCGTCTTCTTCTGAAATTCCTTCTTTCATTCATTGCCGACAAAATAACCTTACGGGCATATCATTTGACACACACATTGTTTCTTCAGAGATTTAAAGTTTCTGTTTTTCAGTGTGTTCTGACTGCAATCGACATATTAATCATAGGTGTGAATCATCTGACAGATACGTTGTTCCTACAAAGATCTGCAGTTTCTTCTTTCAGTGTTTCACGTGTGTTGCATAATCACAAGAATAAACCATTAGGTAGATCTAGATAGATCGTGTCTTCGGAGATCTGAAGATGTCTCAGGCGGCCAGCCATATAATCACATGAGTACACCATTGTCACATTGATGGTAGATACGCCCTTTTCTCCGAAACCTGAAGAGCTTACATGTAAATCCCTTCTGAGTACCGATCGCAAAAATAACCGTAGGTGAACAGTGAACACCAAGATGAACACCCATTTTGTGACAGGTAGTTAAGCCCCTTCTTCACGTCCACTTCAATTTTCACGCCAAATGGTGTCATGGTCCCAAAGCACTGGACTTGTAAAGTAAGCAAATTACTTGTTCTTCTGTACATTGTTGAAAGAGCTTAACAGTAACCCTATTTTCTGAGCGGCTGGGGCCGAATCATCGTCCACTCTCACCAAAAAGAATTGTCTCGAGTCTTTTTATCAACATTTTTCTCTGAAACCTTGACCCTGACCTTGGCAAAGTGAATTCGAGTTTTTGGGGTTTTTTTTCTACCTGGAAAATACTAAAATCAATAATTCTTTGACATTGTTCGCTCAAGTCAAGTGGCGGTTATAGAATTCATTCTTCAGTCCCCTACGGTTCCCCTTAATTATTAACGTTGCCCCAAGCACACATATAAAAGGGGACAAGGTGGTCTAGAGGCAAGGTGCTCGCCTCTCATGCCAAGGGTCCCGGGTTCTAAACCCGGCCGGTGCAGGCATGTTGGAAGTTTGGGATTTTTCTCATATTTTCATGTCCCTGATCCTATTGAGGGGTAGGATCGAGTACCTAGTCTTCTCGGATAAGGACGAAAAAATTCGGAGGGCCCGTGTGCACGTTGCGCGCGTTAAAGATACCTTGGCAGTTGGAAATCGTAAAGAGCAGGCCGAACAGGCCGCTGCCCGGGCAAAATTAAATAAAATTCATCCCTACCACCCACTCCCCCTCATCCCCCCACCACAAAAAAAAAAAAACGCCGTGGCGCTGCACTGTGGCGACGACGTGCCTGCTCCAGTTGTAACTGGGGTGCAATGGCACAAAGGCAAAATTTCCCAAATGGGATTAAAGAGTTATACAAATACAAATACAAATACAAATACATAATTATACACACACAGATATACAAAGACACGCCTACAAACACACACTCTTGTTGATAAATCCCCCTTCTAACACAACTGTCTTGTAAGTAAGGACATAAATGAACAAGCGGTGTTGTGTTTATTTATGTATAGATACTCACAAGGCTTTCATTTTTCCAACACTATTCCTAGACCGTAAGGTAAATATTCAGCTGAAATCTTAGTGGGGACAAGCCTCATTCCAATTTTCGTTTGAAGCGATCGTCTCTTTTTGTGTCCACCGTCCATTTGTCGTAAACCTGTCCAGGCTAACACGCGCTACCAGCACTCCCTGTCAACTTTTGGGTACCTATTGTCACATTCTGGACGCCGTCCCGCAGCGCATTGGACCGTGGCCTTCGTAACTACATGGCCAAACACAATGCCGATATGCGGGTAAGTGACGTCACGGGATGCGGCGGTACCGTCTCAAGGCTGCGCTCTCTAGGCCAAGGCTACAGGAAACAAAGTTTGAATACCGGCACTATAACAATGCTTGTGTGTTGTCTGCTGTTTCTTGTCTTTGTGTGGATTTATTAGACTTATTGTTATTCTCAAGATTGGATATTTGTTGTGTCGGTCTCACGTCTTCTCACGTCTTGGAGACCGCACACACAGTGACACTGGCATATTTATGTGGTCAGTACCCTCTTAACAGTTAACCTTGTCTTTGACTCCTCTCCACCTGTCCTAGGGTCGTTGTACATCGTGAGAAAGCAAGTTCGTTGTCCGTCTTTGTTCTCGTTTGACTATATATGTAGGATAGCTGGGAGTCCCGTCAGTCGGTGTAGTAGACGTGTACCTGTGCAATGCCTATCTGTACAGTGTTCATTTATATGTGAAATTATTTCTGTGTATAACGTATACCTATACAGTGACAGTAACTTTCATATCCGTATATAGACTTATGTGTGTCGATTAAATGTCAACTCTGTATACCATACAGAAGGACTTACGTTATTCTGTAATATTCTAAAAACCCCACGCACGACACCACAATATTCAATGTGAAAATGCCTAGAAAGTGCTGTGTTCCAGGTTGTAGAGGAAATTACGACGATGGTGAGAAAGTTTCTGTGTTTAAATTCCCGACTGAATCGACAAGGCGAGATCTATGGCTAAGTAAAATTCCTAGAGCTGACTTTACTCCTACATCTCAGTCTGTTGTGTGTGCTAAACACTTTAGTGATCAGTTCCTCATCCGATCTGATTCTGTTACAAGACCAAACGGAAGTGTTTTGACGGTGCAAAGATCAAAACCAAAACTTGGGGATGATGCTTACCCGTCAATTTTTCCAAATTGTCCATCGTATTTGTCTGACGAACCAGCTCCAAAAAGAAAAACACCGGAGGAAAGGCATAGGGAGGCCCAGCAAAGAGATGAGGAATCATTTTCTGATTGGTTAGAAAGTGACAAAATAGATACTTTTTCGGATTTTCGTAACAGTCTAAACAGTCATGTATCAGGGACCGTCTGGATTTATAGGCTACACAACAACGTTGAAAAACATGCCACTACCAGCACCAATTTATCCGACGAAAAGGAAAGTCCATAGGCCTACTGGAGTTTTTACAATTTACAAGATTTACTTAGCAGCAAGCGAGCTTTAGTTTCGGCAATTAGAGCACATTCTGACATGCACGTAGAGATTTTCACACAAGAGAATACAGGTATTGTTCAAGTTCCAAACACATCTTTGAAATGGCTCTTTGGTCAGCAATCTCCCCTTATCCTCACATCCTGGTCACAGTTTGATACAATGCTATCACACTTCGCCAGTGCCAGCGCCAAAGAGATGGATGTCAAACAGCAAATTCAAGTTTTTGTTGATGGCTTGCAGAATTTGTGCTTAGACGAACCAGCAGAAGAAACTGATGAGCACAGCGAAGACCAGGTTTTACCACTGAAAGACAAACTTTCCTTTTTGGTGGAACAGTTAAAGCTATTGTCTTCTCCGGTGAGACGATACTCATCTGAAACACTGCTTTGGGCTTTTCAAATTTTTGCAGCAGCCCCTAGAACCTATTCTATGTTAAGAAACTCTCATTTAACTCTACCACATACTTCATATTTGAAGAGACTTTCATCAGTATTTACTATTGGAAGCGGATTGACAGATGGAAGCGTTCACGAGGAATATTTGAAGCAAAAGTGTCAAAGTTTGAATGAGGGAGAGAGAATGGTAATTTTAATGTTAGACGAAATTCATGTCGCGCACCAAGTATCCTACAAAGAGGGAAAACTGGAAGGCACAGCCTCAAATTCTCTGTCTCAAGAAGCCAGCACAGCTCAAGTTTTCATGGTATCATCCCTATTATGCAAAAGTAAAGATGTTGTGGGAATTGTTCCTGTCAAAAATTTGACTACTGATTTGTTGTACAACATGCTTCTTGAGGTTCTGAAATTGCTCCACAGTATAGGATATTCTGTTGTATGCGTGATCTCAGACAACAACAGAGTAAATCGTAATGCATTTACCAAAATGTGTGGAGGAGAACTGAAGCTTTCTACACAGAATCCCTTCAGCAGTTCTGAGAAATTGTTATTTCTGTTTGATACTGTGCATATATTTAAATGTATCAGAAATAACTGGCTTGCTCAGAAAGATGTGGAGAAAACATTCCAGTTTCCTTCATTTGAAAGTTCTGCCTGTACTGAAATTATGAAAGCATCATTTTCTCATATAAGAAAGTTGCATTCTGCTGAAAAGTCGTCTGCACTAAAACTGGCACCGGCACTGAACCAAAAGGCTTTGTATCCAACAGCTACTGAAAAGCAGAACGTCAAATTGATGCTTAAAGTTTTTGATCAACGAAATATTTTTGCCTTACAGCATTTTGAGAAGCACTGGCAGGAAGATACACGAGGCACTAGAGAATTTCTAGACATAATTCTACGTCTGTGAAACATAGTTAATGTTAAACATCCATACAAAGCTAAGAGACTCAGGAATGACGACTTTAAAGTTATAACCTCCATCTCTGATATGAACATGCAGTAGCCTATATGAAGAAAGCAGTTGAATGGCTTCAGGAGTGGCAGAAGTTAAATCTGAAACCAAGAGAAGGCACTATATCGAACGAGACAATGACTGCTCTGGATCATACACTGAGAGGCTTACAAGAAATTTCTTCCTACCTGTTAGATGAAAAAAAGTTCAAATATATTTTACTTGGCAAGTTCCAAACTGACAACCTTGAATTTAGATTTAGTCAGTACAGACAAATGAGTGGATGTAACTTCCACGTGTCGGTCCAACAGTTACTTGAAGGAGAAAAAAAGCTCAAGCTAATTAGCGTCCTAAAACTGGTTTCAGCGTCCAAAGGGACTTTAACACTCAAAGATGTCACTGAACCTCTGGAGGAAACGGTTACCCAACTGAAAGATTCTTCAGTTCAACAGTATATAGAGTTTCTGCCATTGATCCCCGACTGTGAGAACGTCGAATTAACAGAGGAACAACAAAAAGCTTTAGTATTTGTGTCAGGTTATGCAGTCTCCAAAGTACTGCCGCGCACCAACTGTGACGACTGCAAGAACGAGTTAAGACTAGACAAAACGCTTCATGTGGAGGGGACTGATGATTGTTACACCTATTTGTCTGCTCTAGACAGAGGAGGTTTAGTGTGGCCGTCTGATCTTGCCGTGTCAATTATTACAGAAGCTTTCAAAGTTTTTCAAGTTCTGGTTGGAAAAGATGACAGTGAGAATACATTTCTGCAGACCACAAACCACAGAATAATTCTTTTGCAATTGTCCCTGCGAAGAGTTATGGATCTGGAATTATGTCAAGGAAAATGTGAAGAATGCGGGGTTCTTTATGAAGAGGTGGCTGCCAAATGTATCAAACCAGTGGTAAATATTTTCCTGAACAATTATTCTAAAAGCTTCTGTGACCAGGCGTCATCTGCAAATACTTCAAGAAAAGTGAAGACGTTCACCAAAAGGATTTAGTTCTATCCGTCTGAGCAGCTCCTTATGTCCAGCTAAGGTAAAGCATCTTAGACTGTTCATGTTTGCAAGTTTCCTCTCACCATCTGTCTTTTCTCCTGTCTATCAAGTGTGCATGTGCACTCTCTCTCTCTCTCTCTCTCTCTCTCTCTCTCTCTCTCTCTCTCTCTCTCTCTCTCTCTCTCTCTCTCCTTTCCCAATTTCTCGTTTCTTTCCTTACAGACACGAAAGATATAGGAGTGGTGAACACATTATACATGTATTAAAATACAACAGTGGCCTAATCTATTATTATGTCGATATTTCCTTATTAAATATATCGGTATGCTGCTTAAGATAATAATATTATCATCAACCTACTCAGGCTAGCAATATTGGTGTCTATAATGGTAGATAAGTAAAGTAAGTCGTCGGACAAACTCTAAGCCTTGGCTTCCCGTTGATCTATTCGGTTTTAAATAATAATTAATAGTAGTAGTCACCTTTTTGTGGTCGAATTTTAAGACTTGCAGATCTACAGTGTAAACATTCTTTCATCTTAAGGCACATGCATGCTACATCTTGCTTTGAGTAATACGACAACACAAGTACCGGTACGTTACACATTACGTTGGTACACTGATATATCAGGTTATCAAAACACCTCTGCCGAAAGCCGAGCATCGCCGCTTGCTGTGACGTCACGCACCCGCTGTGTTTGGCCATGTAGTTACGAAGGCCACGATTGGACGCCATCCCTGCGGGACTTCTCAAAACCGCAACCTTATAGTATAGTAGTGTTTGGTTCTTCACGGACAGTTCTGCCGTGCTACGACAAAAGCATGTATACGCCAAGATAAGAATTTTACAGGAGGTGCAGAAAATACATTATTTGGCATTGCGCCTCGCATTTTTTTTTTTAATCGGAGACACGGGATACCGAGACGGGTCAATTCACCAAATTCCGTCCGTCAGTTGCGCGCGTATTGTCCATGACAACAATGCAACCGTTCACACCACACCCCTAGCTTCATAATTCAACGAAAAAGACTAGTACCACAGAGATCTGTGGGTAGTTCTCATCGTGTTTATACGCGCGCAAATTGTGGACATAATTATAGTGGAAGAAGGAATGGTCCGTCTCGGTATTCTGTGCCTCGGGTTTAAGTTTCATTTTGTGAGGGTCCAAAAGAAACTCGTACAAATCTGGTACACAGATGGAAAGACAGAACAGTCTTTGCATTTTTTGAAAAGTGACATTAACATAAATTGACACACGGCCTCTTTCTGTTAAAAGAGAGAATAAAAGACCAATTTTGTTGCTCTATGGAGTGTGAATAAGTGCCATTCTGTTGCTCTGTTCTTTCACTGGCTTGGTATTTCGAAGACCAATGTTTTGCTTTTTTTAAGATTGTCATGCTTCGGAATGCCTGGTGACCTTGTCTTTAATGACACGGAGAAAAGGCACTAGTCTGTACAGTAGTGACGGCAGTGAAGGACATATAAATTTGGGACCCTGGAGCTTGAACTGTTAACATGGTCCTTTCACAACCAGCAACAACAGGACAACATCCAAAATTCACTCATTGAAAAAAAGTTTCGTCAGGGCCCCGGCCGGGATTAGAAGTGCTGAAGTTTAACTTATTCGCTATGCATGGTAAGCCGAATATTCGGCTCGCAGATTTTCACTTTGCTACGGAAAGCTGAATATTCGGCTCGCGGATTTTTACTTTGCTACGGAAAGCCGAATATTCGGCTCGCGGATTTTCACTTTGCTACAGAAAGCCGAATATTCGCCTCGAGTGGACACCGATTTTCCAACACTAATATCCTAAGCCAGCTTGTCAAAATATTGAATCCCATCCTGGGTTCATTGATTTTATCTTATGCATTATGTCTTATGTTTATATGGGTGAAAGAAAAAACATCTTTGAACTATGTCTGGATTTCAGGCTGGATCGTACGGAGAGTTCCCGTCCACACCCATAAAGATACCGTAGGGAATGAGTAATGTTAAGCTTCATTACTTTCATAGTAGATCGATCACTGATTGACGTATGGGTTGGACAGGAGACTGTAATGCTTTGTGAATAGACTGTTGACCTGTTAAAGACACGCACTGGCATGCATGCCGTCCATGCTGCACTGTTGAATGTTATGGTTTTGTACAATCTCCAGAAATTTTGAAATAATTTTTGCGTTTTTACAATCTAAAATAATTATGTTGTCATAAAGTAATAATGCTCGGTCGCATAACTTACAATGTATTACAGTTTTTAACTCTTTGGTTTGTACACTGTATTGAATAATTATTATGGATCATATTCGATCGTGTTATACCGATAATTCACAAAATCTGATAGGATGATGTTAGGGGGGCGTACTATAATTACAAAGCCAAATAGAAAAAATACTGAGGTGTGTTCACTTTTCAGCTATAGCTTTCTATGTAAAAGACTACGTTCCCCTAACAAAAGCCAATCTGATATTATGTGGATTATTTTCTCTCGATATCTATTCGATCTTAGTGACATGTTCAGGTCTTGATCTTAGGAGTTTCGCTGCCCTTGGCATTTACACCTCACTTTTCTTGGTTTTATTTTCTTGTTCTGGTAGAGATTAGATTTTTTAGAGTTTTGCCCCGGTATCGGCCTGTTCGGCCTGCTCTTTTCGATTTCTAACTGCCAAGGTATCTTTAACATGCGCAATGTACACACGGGCCCTCCGAATTTTTCGTCCTTATCCGAGAAGACTATGTGCTCGATGTTACCTACCATAGGACCAGGGACAGGAAAATATGAGAAAAATTACAAACTTCCAACACACCTGCACCGACCGGGATTCGAACCCGGTACCTTCGGCGTGAGAGGCGGGCACCTTGCCTCTAGGCCACTGCGTCCCCCAACGATCTTATTAAAATAGGAATCTATGGACTGTAAGCTATCCCAAAGTAAGATAACGAAACAAAAAATATGAAAGGCGCAAAGTGGCCGTTAACGTGCCCACGCGCTCTTTAACCCAAACTCAAACTCATAATTCCTTCCACATCACCTGTCTGTTTGCTAATTATTTTTTTTTCATTTCTTTCTTTTCGACAGGTTTCAAGCCAGAGATACTCAGCAGGTAATTCAGAATGTTGTGACCTTGTCATATCATAATTATCACCGTTAATTACATAGTCACAAGTACAGCTGGTATTACACTAACAGATCAGTCAATTTAGTGATTTTACAAAAAAGTATAATTATATCTCGTGCACTTAACAGTGGAGCAAGGAAGTCTTGTAATGAAATGAAAACTAATGTACAAAGATAACTATATGGTAACTTACTCATAACATGACTATTTATAATTAATAGTTGTAGTTTTTATATCATGTGTTATAACCGCTGGTTATAGACATATTTTGTGCCATTGATGTTGTTGTTAGATATAGTGGCACTTTTTTATGTTAGAGTAACACTTTTTTTAAAAATGATGTTATTGTTGTTTAATTTGATATTTTTTTCGTTTCATTTATTTTGGTCGTAGTAATCTAGTCATTTGTGTGTGTATATGTATGGGTTGGTGTGTATGTATGTGTATGTCTGTTATTGTTGTTGTCGTTGCTATTGGATACAGTAACTTTTTTTTTTTTCGTAACGTTGTCTTTATAAGAAGCAACGATATCTTTAAGAAGTGATCACACTATTTTTGTGGGTTTACAATGATCAGATAAATTCAGTGTGAAAGTACACCTAAGGGTAAGGTTGTATGTTATGTTTACTCTAAAGATAAAGCTATGTTTTCATGTGTACGGAAACTGAAACGGCAAACGTAAGCGTCAAAAACCCTTCAAGTAGTGAAATAGCAGGAATGTTTTCATGTGTACAGGAACACCATTTCTGTACACAATAAAACACTCTTTCTTTTTACTGTTTGGTGGATTTTTGACGCTTCCGTTGTCGTTTCCCCACAGACGAAAACAGAGATCAAAGCAGAGTTTTCATGTAAACGGAAACTGCAAAGGAAAAGACAAAAATCCATCAGGCAGTGAAAGAAAGAATGTTACATTATATACGGAAAAGGGCGTTTCCTTGTACATTAACATTTTCTTTCTGTTTCACTACTTGAAGCGTTTTTGGCGTTTCCGTTTCCGTACACATGGAAACACAGCTTAACGTAGCTGTTTCAGTGCTTGTAGGGGGATTATCATGTAAATGTTGGGAGTTAGGAGTAATATTTTGTACTGTTGTTTGCATGCATGGTATAGTTGTGTGCACCAGTAAAAGTGTGTTACTAAAGTGTGAAGTGAGTCCAAAACCTGGTGAATATCCCTTTTAATTGCATGAAAACATGCATGCGAAAACAATGAGAGTTTGGTGAAAGACAAAAATTTACAAGAGATCCTTGGAACAGAAATCTAAGAAACAAGGATTTTGAAAGGTCCAGTTATGGTTTCTGTGATCAGATCTATGTAATACTATGTAATCCATGATTGGATTTAGTTATTATAATAAACAGCACTATCGTACACATGTGCAAACTAACCACTTAACACTGCAAGCACGCACAATCTTTGACTGGCACTAGACAGAGCTCATTGTGTAATATTTAAAGTTGACTTGTGGCAGCCTGCCTGAGCAGAGGCCCACTGGTTAGAGCGCTTGACCCGGATGCGAGAGGCCTCAAGTTCGAATCTCCCACTATTGGCAGGGCCCAACCGAATTAATTTCTCGCCACGTTTTTAAGGCATTCACTGGTCAACAGCCAGCCTGATGATAGCCTGAGCCTCGTCTCTGATGATATAATGTCACGGTGGTCCAAAAGCGTCGTACCCCACTTCCCCATGAAAAGCAAAAAAAAAATATATATATATAGAGTTAGAGAATAGAGGTCCACTTACTCACCCTAAAACAACTAATGTGAAAATAATTTCAAAACACAACAACAGCAAAAATTAATAATAATAAAAACCAAGGTGCAAAATCTCAACAAAACGATCTAGATTTCCGCATGACTTGCAACCTCCGCTCTTGTTTGTTCTCTCTCTCCATTTTCTGGGAGAAACGAATAGGAGATCTTTTGGTATGTAGAAGAGGTATAACAAATGCACACTATGACACTTGTTTAAAATGCGCTGTGGCACTTATCAAGCTGTTTCACAGTTCCGATTTATTCTAACTCATTGTCATAATGCTAAGACTGCAAAAAAGTTTAACGTTGAATTTCTCAGTTGTGCAAAAGGTGAAGTTGGAACAAACAAGAGCTAAGGTCGCGATATGACACCGAGACAGCCATAGTTATCAAAGTCCGTATATTACAACAGAGTTTTGTTAGTCCTTGTATATTCCCGGAGACGGCCTTAAGCCTGCGGATCCATGAAAGCAATAATTATTTTCTGTCGTGGATCCACGGCGCTACTTGTCCTTTCGTAAAGGAGGCTGGAATTTTCAGGTTGATTTGAAGATTTTTAAGATTAATTACAAAATTCAAAAGAATCTAAATTTTTGAGAACTTAACAAATGAAACAATTTTTGTACGGACCCCTCTCCCCCCCCCCCCCCCAAACCCTCCCCCCGTTATGTTTTGGAAATCAAGCTACAGTAGAAAGTACCCTATAAAAGCGTAGAAGGTGCAAAGACACCGTCATGATTCTGACATGCCGTTATACGCAAACTTAAACTCATAATCAAGCCATATTTCTCGCAATAAATAGTTTGAAACGGACCCTTTCCCGTTATATTTCTATCTGTAAAACTGTAACTGATAACAACTCTGAAAATCAAGCTACAGTAAACTACGAAAAAAGCAATGGAAGCGCAGAGTGACCGCTTTCGTACCGTTAAACTCAAACTCAAACCATTATTTCTCATAGTATATTAATTTATAAAGTGCAGTAAAGTGCACAGCTATTTCGTAATTCACACTTAACTGGCGTGAAATATTCTGCTGAGCAGGTGATATTTCTCACTGCCCCAACCGCGGACTTTTTATTTATCTTTCCCAGGCCCCGATTAAGCCGCCGTGTGAAAGGGAATCGCCCAGATTTTTTCAGTGACATAATACGAAGAGAATTCTATGCCAAAGACATAAATTATGTGTGGGCCTAATTTTGGAATTTTTTTGTTTTGGTTTTTGTTTTTGGCGGGAGGAGGCGAGGCAGCAGGTTTCGCTATCGTTCTGACGTAGTGTTGAATTTTATCAGAGCGCTGCACGTCTGGGGTCCATCTCAGTGGTTCTCAACCTTTACAACCTGTTTCCCCTATGTACATTTACTAGTTCAGGGCTAACTAGACTCCCCCCCCCCCTTCCCCATACGCACATATACAAACACACACGCCCAAAATAAAAATTGAAAAATAAAAAAAACCAGACGGCTTTCAAATAGCCATTCAATTTTAATGGACTTTTTTCCGTATTCTTACAGTAGGAGTCCATTGTTACCTCTTGTTATTTAGTTTCATTTAGTCTTGTTTTTAAAAAAATAAATAAAAAAATAAAAAATGCTTTATGAAAAGTTTAAAATTCTGACATGAGACGTTTGGTCGTGTACATTTATTTTACAACAGCAACAAAAAGGTTAATGAAGTTTTTAGAATTTTGGCAGAACAAGTCTAAGTGTGGTCTTGCATACTAGTAGAGCGCTTAACAAGTTCGTCAACAGTAGGGCGCAGTAGGGAACAGCCCACCGGCACGGGTACTTATCCTCTGAATTCTCAAAATTACCCCCCAGTTAAGGAACCACTGGCATGTCTGCACAGTGTGATAAAAAGGCGTATGTTTGGGTTTCATGTGAGACAAGATTGGACTGCTGATTTTTGTTTTGTTTTGTTTTCTCAGGGCCAGACTTAACACTGGGCGATTAGAAATCTTTTATCTCCTGTTGGTTTGTTTTGTCACGGAAGGTCAGGGGAATTTGTAAAGGGTATCTGTGTGTTATTGGGGAGTTGGAATAGGATAGAGGAATGGTGAAGAGAGAAAAGGGACAGAGAGAAGTGTGGACAGATAGATAGATAGATAGATAGATAGATAGATAGATAGATAGATAGATAGATAGATAGATAGATAGATAGATAGATAGATAGATAGATAGATAGATAGATAGATAGATAGATAGATAGATAGATCAACGGATGGATGGATGGATGGATGGACGGATGGGTGGATGGATGGATGGACGGATGGGTGGATGGATGGATGGATGGATGGATGGATGGATGGATGGATAGACAGGAATCAACGATTAGAGTTTCTTTTACCGAGTAGATTCTCACTCAACCATCCTCGTATTTACGCTACTGTAGTCACATAATTGGCGTGAAATGAAGCACGTAGGAGCGCGGTACTTCAAATGTCTCTCGTTACGCTTTGTCACAAAGACTGCCATGTCAAGACTGCGGCAACACCTTCTCCAACAACAGTCGGAACTGGAAAGGTGAAAACTTGTCGACTCGAGTGGGAACTGAGCATGATAAGTGAAAGGTGGTATTTTTAAATGGCCCCATAATGAAATACAGTAAGTGACAAAAAAAAAGTGGTTTCTACGCGAAGTGTACTGGCGTTCCTCTTTCCAAAGCAGTGGGTGGACCGCTCTCCGATAGTGTAGTGTAGTGTGTTGAGCGCTTCGCCGGCGCTCCACTCTGCTCTGTGGTTGACATGGTGCTTCTGTAAAGCGCATAGAGCATTTTAAAAATGGATATGCGCTATATCCATTTTAATGCCATCCATTATTATTATTATATTGGTGGAACATGGCTTGGCTATGTCCTTTTTTTCGGGGTAAAGTCTTTGAATCAAAAGATCTGGAACATAATTATTTCGTGTTTAAACTTGATGGCGCAGAAATTTTATGAGGTACGCCAATATAAAAAAACAAAGAGATCACAGGTGTCATTGTCTGGTAATACAGTTTACATTATCATGCTTTCGATGGTGGCTTTGTAGAACAAGAAAAGCAGTATTTTATCAACAATGACGAGTCTTATCTTATACGGGTATAAAAAGAAATTAGATGGTTACTAAGAAGAATAAGTCAGTGCAACACAGGATTGTGACAATTCCAGAAACCTTTTATTTATTTTTATTATGTAAAATATGTGTGGGCCTAAATCTGTGTGTGTGTGTGTGTGTGTGTGTGTGTGTGCGTGCGTGCGTGCGTGCGTGCGTGCGTGCGTGCGTGTGCGTGTGTGTTTGGCGGGAAGAGGGAAGCAGGTTTCGCTATCGTTCTGACGTAGCCTTGAATTTTATCAGAGCAGAGCACCGCATGTCTGGGGTCTATGATCTCAGCTGTTCTCAACCTTTACAATCGATTTCCCCCTATATTCATGTATAGAATCGTGGAATTAATACAAGATGTGCAGAATGAATGATAATGAATTCATCGCAACATTACTGCAAAGTTATCGAAAGAAAATCAAATTAAGAAAATCAACAACTCACAAATATTCAAAATAACTTAATTATCCAAGAAGTCAATGTTAATCCGAACTGCTATTACATTATCGTGTATAATGTTGGGATATCAAAATAAATGGATTTTCAAAAAAAAACAAAAAAACCAAGAATAAACAAACTAGATGACAGATTGTCCACAGAAATAGAGGAAGTCCGGTTAATAATGAAAAATAAAAGCGAAAAGGTCTCATTATTTCAGTATTATGCACGGAAGGTCTTCAGCACATTTCGTCTGTCAGACCTCGCCTGTGTCTCTCAGGAAGGACGCCATTTCTTGAACTTTTGATTTAAAACAAAAAAAAAAAAAGAAAAAAGCCCAAACCCTTCACAAATAATCATCAGAGCTCGCTGTTTAATTGTTTTTTTTTTGTCTCGAGAGCCCTGAACGTTATTGACCGTGCGAGAATGGGGGAAATGTTAAGTGACCGTGTTTCAATACTTCGGCAGTGCAGAAATCACGTGAGATCTTTATTTGCCCGTCGCTTCTCCATGTCACCGTGACTTAAGAAAAGAAAGCTTAGGACGAAAACAGGGAGCTGTTCTGCCGTGTTACCGAAGAAGGCGGTATCCCAGATCTAGGTCAAATTCGCTTGTGAACATTTTTTTTTGCTTGAAATATGTTCTATCTTTCTATCTGGTTTATAAATGTGTGTGTCCAATAATTGTTTTTGTTCATCAAGTGAACACATTTTTAATTATGAAGTAAATGGCGACGCCAAATTTTTTTTTTGCACGTCTTGTAAAATTATGCTTGTAGCTCATACGGCTTTTTCCGGCAACACATCTGAGTGCTCTCTCGGTCCGCCCACGTCCAGATAAATTATGCACTCGGCGGCTGCCTCGGGCGGTTACGCTAAAATATATTTTTTTCTTTTGCTGTTCTTAAATCCAAACTGGAATTTGTCAAAGGTTAAGAAAGAGTGCATGAGGACCCCCGAGCGATGCTGATGTTTAACTTTAAGAAGATTCACATGTTTTTTTATTTTGCATTTGGCAGCCTTTCCGCATAATTATTTCAACATAATTTTAACCCTCTGGATCGCGGAGACGTTTTTCAAGCGTGTGTCTGCTTAGATTTCGGTCTATCGAGGGGGTATTTGCTATAATGTTGTATGCGACAATTTGCCGATTTGGAGGTTTTGTCATGAAAGTGGTTCTCTCACTCCTAATTTTATTTTGTATAAGTGACGTATGAATGTATTTTACGTAGGCATTTTTATGCAACTTTCGATTTTTAAGCGTATTGACAAAAACCCTGATTTTACACAACTCTTCAAACGTTCAATCCTCACTTTCTAGAAAAGGCAAAAAAATGCACATGCAACAGTATAGAAAATTCCTGGCGATACTAAAGACATTAGTTTTTTTTGTTGTTTTTTCGTAAGATGATCGGTTTTCTGACATCATCAAATTAGTGGCACGTTATATTCCAATATTTGAGGATTGTGAATATAGGAAGACGTGAAGGTGATTGCCAACAGCCTTGGATGGGGAAAACAGCACACTGAAATACAATCATGTTCTTTATGACTAATAATCATTTTTAAATTTTCGGTCACGGAATTCCTAAATGAAATTTTTTCAAACTAAAAACAATAAAATAAAATGAATGAGAGAAAATAAAAGCGAAATGAGTCCATCAATGCCTGTCAATAGCATTGGTGAAAGGCAATGCAGCAAGGGTCCTAACCCTGTGTGACTTAAGCCTTTTTTACGCGGTGTATGTAGCCCGTATCCAAACTATTTTGCTTACTCCAAACTGTTCGTTTTCAATTCCGTTTTAAAACAAAATTAAAAGAATTCTTAAAAATGAGGTTGTCCCTTTTATTTGATGAAACTTACAGGGGGGCATGACACGATAATTAATTGTTGTCCTAGCACGTTTACATTGTTCAGCTGTGTGTAGAAGACAAGTGATATGGCACTGAGGTAGCGAAGACCGGATTCAACACTGGCTGATCTGTAAATTCAGGCTTACGCCTAGCAGATAAGAGTTATAAAGTGGTATAGGAAAATAATGAGAACTCCTGATTTATAACCTCTTGAAATTTGACGGGATTTATATTGCATTCCTTTCGTAAAGTGACAGCTACAGACATCATTAAAAAAAACAACAACAAAAAAACATTATATTTTGTCGGGGAGAAGAAAACTGTGAAATTAAAATATGGAGAAATAACGACTGGGATTACAGAGAAAATGAGACAGAAGACTCGTTGAAAAAGAGAATTTAATTGAAGGTTTTAAAAACGTAGTTAGCGCAAAAAAAAAGAAAATATGTAAATAATTATAAGGAATCCAGCACCAAAACAAAAAAATGAGAGAGAGAGAGAGAGAGATGGAGACAGAGAGAGAGAGAGACAGAGAGAGAGACAGAGAGACATACACACAGAGAGTGATGGGAAATAGAATTAGACAAAAATTTAATGAGGAAATGGGTGAAAAATAAAGAAAAACTGACGATAAGAATGATGATAATAATTATAGGCTAATAATAACAATAATAACACTAAATAATAAGGCTATGATAATAATATAGCAATGATAGGCTTACAATAATTATAATAATAATAATAATTAAAGCTTATAATAATAATATAATGATAATAGGCTGATAACGATAAAAAATGATCTATTAGTAACAATAATAATAATAACAATATTGATAATGACAGTAATTATACACAGAAGAATAGAGAAGATGACGAAGAAGAGAATAAAAGAAAAAGAAAAGTACGAAAAAGTGAGGAGAAGAAGCAAAACGAAGAAGAGAAAGAAAAACAAAACAAACAAAAAAAAGACGGAGAAGAAAAAGATGAAAAAGCAGAAGAAGAAAATGGAGAGGATAAAGAACAAAAAGAAGGAAAGAAAAAAACAATTAGAAGACGAAAAAAGGAGGAAGAGGAGAATTGAAGGAGCGAACGTAGAAGAGGAAGAAACAGAAAAAAAAAAAAGACGAAGAAGAAAAAAGATGAAAAAAGCAGAAGAAGAAAACGAGGAGAAGGAAGAGGAACAAAAAACAAGTAGAAGAGGAAAAAAGGAGGAGGTAGAGGAAGGAGCGAACGAATAAAGAGGTAGAAACAGAAAAAAAAAAAAAAAAAGACGAATAAAGAGATGAAAACGCAGAAGAAGAAGAAAATGGAGATGAAAAGGTGGCAGAAAATCAAGAACAAGAAGGTAAAAAAAACCAAACAACAACAACAAAATCCCAAGATGTCAAAATTGGAAGGCAAAAATGGCGAATCTTTCAGACACCGAAGCTTTTTAGAGTGTGATAACCTCGGGTAGGGGTAAACCATGTGGTGTACGAGCTGCTCTCACTTTCAGGCTTACGTAAACACTCCGGAGATAATGAATCTGTCAAACTCAAAATTGTTTTAAAACCATTTTTTTTGGTTGAATTCTCTAAAAGAATCCCGTAAACACCCTACAAAAATGTGTGAATAATATAATTAGCTAGGGTATAACTCACACGGACATACGCGCTCATGTAGACACGTACATGTAGATGTTCATGTAAACACGTACATGCACACTCACACATACACACAGAGAAAGAGAGACGGAGAGAAAGAGAGGGGAAGAGAGAGGCACACGCAGAGAGAGAAAGAGATAGAATGACAGAGAAAGAAAAGAAGAGAGATAGAGTGAGAGAAAAAAAGAGGGCACGAGAGAGAGAGAAGAGAAAATAAGAGAAAGAAAGAAAGAGAGAGAGAGAGAGGGAAAAGAAGGTAAGAGAGAGAAAGAGAGAGAGAGAGAGAGAGAGAATAATACGACAATCTGGCCAGATATTCCAATTAAAGAATAGTCTTCCAGATATCATGAGTAAAACTTTAGGGGCCATCTTTACAGTACGGACCTCGGAAAGGGCGCCCTGCTCTCCAGCCAAAGTATAAAAAGGGATACATAGCGAGTTTGAGTTTAAGTTTTAATTTGGGTTAAACAGAGCGTCGGTACGACAACATCCATTTTGCACGTTTCATGGCTTTTTGGTACTTTACTACAGCTTGATTCTCAGAATTTGATCAGTTAACATTTCACAAATAAACTTGAAAAGTTCCGTGCAAAATTGTTCTGTCTGTAAAGTTCTCAAAATGTGTGTGTGTTTTTTGGTATAGATATGGAAGGAATGTTCTAAATGTGTTTAAATCAGCTTGTAAGGTCCATTCTCCTTCAGAAAGGACAAGATGCGCTTCGGGGCCATGTTAGAAAATAGTCCCATCTTCGGATATTACTGAAAACCCACACATTCAACGATGGTACTTTCTTTCTGAAATACCATTTTAAATCTTGATGCCTAGGGCAGGGGCGAGTCTGCCTACATCATGCTTCCGTAGTATGGAACTCCCCCCCCCCCCCAACTCCCCCGCGCTGGGCACCTCCCCCCTTTTCCCCTGCCCCCACATCACTGTATTTAATTTTGTCCTGCCGTTATTATTTTTCTTAATTTCTCAGTTCAGATGGAAGAACGACATCCCAGAACTAAAAAGTCTCTTTGTTGGCGAAGAACGCTTGTCATTTACAATGGAATAATTATGAATTGTCCTGACCGTGAGAAAGATGAAAATTATAGTGACGTTTGAATTTCAAGACCAAATTTAAAAAAGGTAAAAATAACGGCATCAGGTTGTCTCGTTTGTTATAAATAGGTGTTTTGTAGTCAGTGGTGAAGTTCGCCCAAGGGGTCTTCACAATGGGTTCTAATTGGTGCAGTCATGGAGAAAAATGAAAATGATGATGGAGATGTGAGTGGTACTTGGTGTAGAATGTTACTGTAGTTGTGGGGGGGGGGTGGGAAGGGCGAAGGGATGGGGTGGGATAGACGAGAGGCAAGTGATAGGTGGTACTTGGACGTGGAGTAGTAGTGCTAAAGAGAGTTTGTTCTGTTGGTGGTGGTGGTAACAGCTGTATAATAGTCGTAGGAGGGGTGTCAAGCTGTGTTTTCATGTGTACGGAAACGGAAAGGGCAACGGAAACGGCAAAATTCATCCATCAAATAGTGAAACTAAAGAGTGTTTCTATGTGTACGGAAATGGTGTTTGCGTAAACATCAAAATATTCCGTCTATCTCAAGATTGGAAGGATCTTTGCCGTTTCTGTTTCCGTTTCCGTACACATGAAAACACAGCCTGTAATGATGACCATGGTAAATAGGAAGCGAAACCGAAATTTGGCACCGGAAAGAAAGTACGGCAGCGCACAGTTCTCCTATCAGTGTCCTTATCATTATGAGATTGCACAAGTGTGATGGGCCCGACCTTACAGAAGTGGACAAAAACTGTTTTATTTGAAATGAATTCCCTATCTTAAACTTAAATACATCTTTATATATAGAAATGAACACTTGAAACTTTACAGACTTACTGTAAATTGGCAAATGCAAAATTTCTTCATAAAATAATAATCTGGCAAAACAGACTTGGCGGTCTTATTTCTTGTCTGTTCCAACTCCACTTTTGGCATAACTGAGAAATTCGACGTTAAACGCCTGCGGCTGCTGTATCACGATTAGGAGTTAGAAAAAATGAAATGAATCGGACACTGTGAAACAGCTCATTAAGTGCCCAAATGCATTTTGAACAGGTGTCAAAGTGTGCGTTTGTTATACCTCTTCTACACACTAAAAGTTTTTCCTGTTTCTCCAGAAAATGGAGATAGAACTAACAAGAACCTAGGTCAGGATATGCAGTTAAACGAACACACTTTGCCCGGTTTCTTGATAGAGCCAGCGAAAAAACAAAACATACACAAAAAAAGTTCACCACTTCACTAGCAAGTCAGATCTGAGAGGATTTTCTCGTTAATCGAACGGTCGTTAGCTTATTTTTAGCAAGACGTTGATTCCATATATTACGCATGAACCCGAGAACAACAAACATTGCCCGAAATTCCTGCAAGTAATCTTGACAATCTGCCCCATTCAAACACGCCCATGTTGACATTACCGCCTCCTTATTTAGACATGCATGTCTTATTTGCGCCCTTTAATGTAAAAGTGGCATAAGTGGCTCTTTGGCGTAAAAAGTGATCTGTTCTACGGACAGGCAAGGGGGATAACACTTTAATTAATATCATTGGTGTGCTGACTTGTATGTTGAAATGGAAACTGGACCGTGTGACAGAGGTGGTTTTTGCCATCGAAGAAATTGAAAAGAGGTATTTTTCAAGAATTTATCAACTGTTTCAATCATTTACAGATTGTTTAAGTAGAACGAGAAAATATTTGAACGTTCGCGATCAGCCCGAATTTTAATGGTGCGTGTAAGCTTGGTATTGTACCTCAAGAATTAGAGGGGGTCAGAGAGAGAGAAACAGAGAGAGATAGAGAGAGAGAGAGAGAGAGAGAGAGAGAGAGAGAGAGAGAGAGAGAGAGACAGAGACAGAGACAGACAGAGAGAGAGGAGGGAAGAAGGACAGATAGAGACGGAGAAAAAGAGAGAGAGAAAGAGAGAGAGAGAGAGAGAGAGTGGGCAGTATCGGGGGAAAAGGGCAGAGAGAAACAGAGAAAGAGGGAGACTTGGGAATGCGGACAGAGAGAAACAGAGAAAGAGGGAGACTTGGGAATGCGGACAGAGAGAAACAGAGAAAGAGGGAGACTTGGGAATGCGGACAGAGAGAAACAGAGAAAGAGGGAGACTTGGGAATGCGGACAGAGAGAAACAGAGAAAGAGGGAGACTTGGGAATGCGGACAGAGAGAAACAGAGAAAGAGGGAGACTTGGGAATGCGGACAGAGAGAAACAGAGAAAGAGGGAGACTTGGGAATGCGGACAGAGAGAAACAGAGAAAGAAGGAGACTTGGGAATGCGGACAGAGAGAAACAGAGAAAGAGGGAGACTTGGGAATGCGGACAGAGAGAAACAGAGAAAGAGGGAGACTTGGGAATGCGGACAGAGAGAAACAGAGAAAGAGGGAGACTTGGGAATGCGGACAGAGAGAAACAGAGAAAGAGGGAGACTTGGGAATGCGGACAGAGAGAAACAGAGAAAGAGGGAGACTTGGGAATGCGGACAGAGAGAAACAGAGAAAGAAGGAGACTTGGGAATGCGGACAGAGAGAAACAGAGAAAGAGGGAGACTTGGGAATGCGGACAGAGAGAAACAGAGAAAGAGGGAGACTTGGGAATGCGGACAGAGAGAAACAGAGAAAGAGGGAGACTTGGGAATGCGGACAGAGAGAAACAGAGAAAGAGGGAGACTTGGGAATGCGGACAGAGAGACAGAGAGAGAGGGTAGGGGCCCTGGGGCGGGGGGGGGGCGGGGAGAGATAGAGAAAGAGAGTGAGGGGGGGGGAGGGAAGAAAGAGAGAGAAAGAGAGAGAAAGAGAAAGAAAATACATACGTCATTTTCCCTGTTCTGTACAAAAAAAAAACACCAAAAAACTCACAAGGTATTCTCTCAATGTTTGCTCGCACTTGGCAAGAAAATCTGGCCCTTCAAGAAGTCCAGGCATTCAAATTGTTCTCAATATCCTGCCGGAGTGGATATTTTTTTGGGTACATACTCATTTTTTAGGTGGACCAGAAATGCACGTATTTCCTCAATAACCCCTGCATTTTTGTGGCAGGGGCGGTGAGGGCAAATGACGAACTTCTGAAATAATGCAAAGTAGGAGGGCATAGACTTTCCTGGGAGAGATTTGTTCTCCTTCCTCCCCCCCCCCCCCTCTGCTGTAGTAGTTGTAGGGACCATGCATAAAGTACATACTCTAGGCTCGGAGGTGGGCATGGGGGGAGGGGGAGGGAGGTGATGAGGTGGTTTCCCCCCAGCCTATGAAAAACGCTCATTGTGGGTGATAGGGGAGGGTGAGGTCTATGAAGCGTACGGAGCCTTTCTCGGTTACGGTAAATAATTAAAACGTTTGGTTATATTTGTTGTTTTTATTTCTTTCGATAAAATGTGTTGTGGTATTATCTAAAACCAAACACAAAATACCTGTACAAAATAGTGTCGTGTTAATATGATAAAAAGGTCTTCAGATTAACTTGCAGATTGCAGCTTCCTTAAGGAAGGACAAGATACGCATCGGGTCGATGTCAGAAAAAAGTTCTTTCAGGGATCTGCAAGCTTTCTTGGGGTATTCCTGAAATCCACGCTTTCAATTAAGGAGAAGGGTAAAGTAAAAACTGATCATGCATGTTCAATTAAGGAGAAGAGTAAAGTAAGAACCGATCATACCTAAGGAGAAGGGTAAAGTAAAACCCGATCATACACATTCAGTTCTGGAGAAGTGTAAAGTAAAACCGGTCATACACAATCAATAATTAAGGAGAAGTGTAAAGTAAAAACCGATCATACCTAAGGACAATGGGCAAAGTAAAACCGATCATACACATTCAGTTAAGGAGAAGGGTAAAGTGAAAACCGGTCATACATGTTCGGTTAAGGAGAAAAGTAAAATAAAAACCGATCATACCTAAGGAGAAAAGTAAAGTAAAAACCAGCCACACATATTCAGTTAAGGAAAAAGGTAAAGTAAAAACCAGCCACACATATTCAATTAAGGAGAAAGGTAAAGTAAAAACCGGCCGCACATATTCAGTTAAGGAGAAGGGTGAAGTAAAAAACCAGCCACACATATTCAGTTAAGGAGAAGGGTAAAGTAAAAACCAGCCACACATATTCAGTTAAGGAGAAAGGTAAAGTAAAAACCAGCCACACACATTCAGTTAAGGAGAAAGGTAAAGTAAAAACCAGCCACACATATTCAGTTAAGGAGAAAGGTAAAGTAAAAACCAGCCACACATATTCAGTTAAGGAGAAAGGTAAAGTAAAAACCAGCCACACATATTCAGTTAAGGAGAAAGGTAAAGTAAAAACCAGCCACACATATTCAGTTAAGGAGAAAGGTAAAGTAAAAACCAGCCACATATATTCAGTTAAGGAGAAAGGTAAAGTAAAAACCAGCCACACATATTCAGTTAAGGAGAAGGGTAAAGTAAAAACCGGCCACACATATTCAGTTAAGGAGAAAGGTAAAGTAAAAACCGGCCACACATATTCAGTTAAGGAGAAGGGTAAAGTAAAAACCGGCCACACATATTCAGTTAAGGAGAAGGGTAAAGTAAAAACCGGCCACACATATTCAGTTAAGGAGAAGGGTAAAGTAAAAACCGGCCACACATATTCAGTTAAGGAGAAAGGTAAAGTAAAAACCGGCCACACATATTCAGTTAAGGAGAAAGGTAAAGTAAAAACCGGCCACACATATTCAGTTAAGGAGAAAGGTAAAGTAAAAACCGGCCACACATATTCAGTTAAGGAGAAGGGTAAAGTAAAAACCGGCCACACATATTCAGTTAAGGAGAAAGGTAAAGTGAAAACCGGCCACACATATTCAGTTAAGGAGAAAGGTAAAGTAAAAACCGGCCACACATATTCAGTTAAGGAGAAAGGTAAAGTAAAAACCGGCCACACATATTCAGTTAAGGAGAAGGGTAAAGTAAAAACCGGCCACACATATTCAGTTAAGGAGAAAGGTAAAGTAAAAACCGGTCACACATATTCAGTTAAGGAGAAAGGTAAAGTAAAAACCGGCCACACATATTCAGTTAAGGAGAAAGGTAAAGTAAAAACCGGTCACACATATTCAGTTAAGGAGAAGGGTAAAGTAAGAATCTATCATACGTTGTATGAATGACGCTTTGTCGTGGCCCCTTCGGGCGAGTCTGCCTACGCGATGCTCCCGTTGTTTGGGGGGTTCTGTTTCTTATGTAAAAGTGAAATAACGACTCTAAATTGCCATTTAAAGCTTCAAAATATCAAGGCTTTGAAGTGAACATTGAACCTTTTAATTAAACGTGGTCGTACGATCATACATGGAGGAGGGGGGGGGGGGTGGGATGAGGGTGTTGAAGGCAAGTGTATGAAAAGTGTACAACGGGGGAGAAGGGGGCGGGGGTTTGTACACTCGTACAAGGGGATTTTTTGGGGTGTGGGGGGGGGGGGAGGATTGTGGCATAAAAGTGTACACATGGGGTGGTCTGGAGTAGAAATCGCCCAAATTGAGCTTACGTACTTTGTGAATGGCCCCCAGTATGGAAGTGTTTGGTTATCTGTGTTAGGGTATGTTTGCTTTATTCAAGCAGAACCTGGCGAGCTTTCTAAGGCATGCAGTGGCAGTTGCAGGTGAATAAATACAGATATGTGTACTTTACTGTACATGTCGTTTTGTACAAGTGCACACAGAGGGGTTGTGCACATAGCCCGGCTTGTTATGCTATTTATTAACACAATAGTGGGGATAAATAAAAACCGGAACATTCCTGCTTAAATGTATTATGAATTGCCAGCTGAGATTGGCGCAGGTAGGAATTATTTTGGCGTCCTTCGAGTCACGATCTCAGAATGTTTTGAGTTTGAGTCTGATTTCGGGTTTAACAGTAAGTCGGAACAATAACGGCCACTTAGGGCTTTTTACAGATTTTGGAGTACTTTTCTTGTCTGATTCTCAAAACTTGATCAATTTAAAATTCACTCGCAAATATCTTGCATTGAAAGGTCTGTCCGTATACAATAGTTTATATTTGCACTGTTTGACGGCTGTTTTTGTATGGAAAACGTTTTTGGGCATAATATGTTAAAATATTGTAATCAGCTTGTAGATTTCAACCTTCCTGAAGGAAAAGACTAAATTTTTAATGCGCTGCTGATCCGAGTCAGAAAATACTTCTTTTTTTTTGTATGGATCAACTGGCATAGTGCCTTGTTCGGATATGTATGAAATCTACACACATTCGTGCACGAAATGTATCACAGCCAGAAACTATTTCATAAAATCACAACCATAGTTCTTGCTTGTTCTAACTCCACTTTTTTTTTTTTTTTCACAATTGAGAAACTGGACGTTAAACGTTTACTGCTTTAGTATTATGATAAGGAGTTAGAATAAATCGGAACTGTGAAATAGCTTGATAAGTCCCACAACGCATATTAAACAAGTGTCAAAATGCGCATTTGTTATTCCTCTTCTACGTACTAAAAGGTCTTCAGTTTTTCAGAAACAAGGGATAGAGCAATCAAGAACTAAGATCACGTAGAATCTGTTTTCACGCTTTAGCCAAAATACAATAAGAATCTATTATGGTCCAGTGGCCATTTTTCCTAGATGTTAAAGTGGCCATGTCGCCGGCGAAAAGCTGTGGCCAACAAGTCAGAGATAATCCAATGGTATCCGGCCGTCCATAACGACCCGGCCAGCATCCCCATGTCAGCCCCACGTAGATTTGTGTATGATTTCCGTAAGGTTGGTAGGTCTAACAGGGGCCGGTGGGGGGTCCCTACATCGAACCGACGCCAATGCGATGTCATAACCAACGGATCTACGTGGAAAACGATTTCATTGCTGTTTGCAAATTTGGCGTCAGTCTTACATGACGGATTTCCTTAGGAATGCTGGCTAGGGAGGGACAGGTCTTCACCGCCCACGAAAACTTCGTTACGTAAACTGTTCACATCTTTCCCAGAACCGGAGAGATGATATACTCGGCATTCAAGCAGAATAAAAACATCGGGAAAGCAACAACTGTCATCGCCTTTGAATTATAAACGCTTGTTATCTGAACACAGATTTACAAACATTTTTGAAGAAATAGCTTAAATGGGGTTTTTGGGTTGTTTGTTTATTTTTTTCCTAACTTTAAAGTCATCCTATGAATAAACTGTTGAAAAATTCCATTAAAGAGAGCGTTTTTTCACGGCAGGTGGAAATTTTCATTTTCCATGAAGAATTTCGACTAAAGCTGGGTTTTCATGTGTACGGAAAACGGAAAATGAAACGGCAGAAATGTTCGTTCAAGTAATGAAATAGAGGAAATATTTTCATGTGTACGGAAAAGTCGTTCCTGTATACAGATGGAAAAACTTGATGGATTTCTGCCGTGTCCTTTGCCGTTTCCGTTTTCCCTTTCCGTACACATGAAAACTCGGCTTAATACTGTAGTTTAGACCTTCTCCTTCCATCTCTCTTAGAAAATAAGAAAGAACAAAGAACTGCTGAAATGTTTTTACAAAAGAGACCTCATAGGCGGCTTTTCAAACTGTAACAGTAGGGTGCAGTCTTTTTCAATTTTGTGTTTTCTTTGAGGAATGCCTCGTTTTAATTCCAAAATATGAACTGGTTTGGCCTTGAAATATTATTGTTTATTTACATTTTCGCTGACATGGAATCCCATCAGCTGTTCTCTGTCCAATGTCCCAGATTTTTGTTACGTTGTAAACAAGACCACGCCCAGCTCATTACACAGCTATTAGTGACGTCAGCAGCCAGCATTCCCCAGGCGGCGCCGAAAGCTGTGCTGACGCTTGTACGTTCCACATTTCAAAACTGCTCGTGTGAACTTCTATGACCTTTCACTTCAGTGGCTCTGAAAATTAGATACAGCGTTTGTCGTATCTAATTTTCATCTTGGCTTTTTTCTTTTTATTTTGTTCTCACGGAAATCTGGCTTGTGAACTCTACGCGTTAGTGAGAAATAACATCTGTACTTTGCATACCAATAATATCTTTGAAAAACAACGACAAACAAACAAACAAACAAAAAACACCAGAAAACCAGATCTGGTTATGAAATAACGAATTCCTTGGAATACTTTAAGTGAAAAACTTTCGAGAATCTTGGTCTTGGCACCTCAAGCGAGATGGTTTATGTGACAAGCCAAATTTATGCGATGTTCAGAATATAGAACCACGTTTATGCAATCGGTTGTTCTCGGAAATAAATGGACAAATGGCTTGCCATAAAAAAAAATTTAAAAACATGGAGAAAGAAGCAATAAATTAAACGTTTCAGTGATTTTCAGGTTTGGATATTGCAAACCCCGACATTTTTCTGTCATCGGAATTGATTATTCAAAAGTGTTTGTCCTAGAATCATACGTTCGAATTACGATGGTTTTGAGTTCGGGGAAAGCGCGTCCAAACCATAACTGTCCTGTTGAGCTGGGGAGAATTAAGGCCATAGAATATAGTAGAATGACAGGGCCGATGGGGATCTTAACAGAAGCGCCCACATGTTCATAGTAATTCCTATCCCAGAGAATTTCACGCCACGAAAAGTCAACAGTAAAAACGGGCTCAGCCACAGATTTCATGTTCAGAGAAAACTGCTTTTTAACTTTGACTGAGCTCTTTCTTTCATAGACAATGTTATTTTCAGATGACAATTTTAGCGCACTGGACCCATTTCTGTTAAAGATACTGAAGTGGGTTGTACAATGGAATATTCGCTTGGGCTTGGGGCCAATAACCCATAATTTGTACAGTGTGACTTAGCCCGTCTTTCCCGTGGTCGCTTCCTGTGCATTCTTAACCGAGACGCGAAGGCCCGCTAGCGTACTCACTTTACCAAATTCAGGAGCGTGGCAGCATCAGCTCCAACATATTGCAGGGATTTTCGATGACGTTCAGAGTCATTTTAGGGTTAGGGTTAGGGTGCACAGTCCAGAGATTGCAGCACACGTGGCAGTGTTCGGTAGGACAAGAAATCCTTTAGCCGATGACCTGTGTTTGAGGTTGTGTTGCTGCCCCGCTCCTGAATTTGCTAAAGTGAGTACGAACAAAAATCACGCCTCCCGCTAGTACAGCCGGGACCAGATGGACGGGTAACCATTAACAGGCCAGAGGTGAGAATTCGCCTCTTTCAGCCGCGTGACCTGATGTATAATAAGGGAGCTCCTGTTTCTGTTGTCTATTAAATCATGTGTAAACAGTTTTGATGGTGTGGTCTCCCGTAGAGAAATTTAAGTTATGGGACAGCAAGCGTCCGCCTTGTAGCGTTTTGAACCGAGTCATGAAATGAGAATTCAAAGGGTTTTTGAGAGGTGTCCAGCAGTGTTACAGTATCTAGCAGTGAATGCAAACATATGGTCTGGTTCTTGAAAATAAAGGGCTTATTCTTAGGGAGGAATGATGAATGAGTTACCATCTTTTTCATCACAATTAAGTTATTTCAGAGCCAGAAAATATTTCATAAAATCGCGACCCTAGTTCTTATTTGTTCTGACTCCACTTTTTTGCACAAATGAGAAATTCGACGTTGAACGTTTGCGGTTTGAGTGTTATGATAAGGAGTTAGAATAAATGGGAATCGTGAAACAACTTGATAAGTACCACAAGGCATTTTTTGAACAAGTGACGAAGTGTGCACCTTGTTATTCCTCTTCTACATACTAAAAGGTCTTCAGTTTTCCTGGAAACAAGGGATACAGCAAACATAAACTAAGGTCGCGTAGAATCTGTTTTACACCCCACCCCCACCCCCCTCCCCCCGGCCGAAACGACTGGCCCAGGGCCCGAATGCCTGGAGTTCTTGGCGGCCTATGTCCCAGGAGGCGGAAGTGAAGTGAACTGAAGTGAATTCCTTCTTCCCTTGTTTCTCCCCCCCCCCCACCCTCCCCCAATAAAAAAAAATGCTTGGACCACTGAAGAGTAAGTGCCTTAATAAACACAGCGAGAAATTTAATGAATTCAAACCTCTATCCCGAGCAGGATTCCAACCTGGAACCTCTTGCAGCCCGGTCAAGCGCTATAACTACTGGGCCACTGTGCCAGGAATACTGCCAAGATTAACACACAAAATACACAATGTTCTTTATACAAGAACGCAATTGCTTTAGATAGATCTAAGTAAATCGCACGCGTGCACCTGTAGAGACCAAATAAAACAATGCAAAAGTAACACGCATACGTATTGATTAACAAGAACTTTTACAACATCTTTACAGTCGCACTCCTTGGCCCCTGTGTAAACACAGGCCCTCCGTTAGAGGACTCAAAAAAAGAAAGAAAAAAAAGAAACAAACAAACGAACAGACAGACTTGTAACCAAAAAGAAATAAAACAGCCAGAAAACAGAAACAAAGACAAACGAGACGAGGAGACCCATACACCCAGGGGCAGAACAAACTAAGTATCTCGGCATTCAATTCAAACATAGTCCGACACACGTACGTACACATTGTCATCCTTCTATTACTTTGGCACGCCCATGCAAATACGGCTGATACACAAACAAACTGATTCACTCAGAGATCCAAAAACAGGCGAATTTGGCGGAATCAAAGATCAAAAGCGACCGAGTTTTCACCCTAAATCCCCTGAACTGTGTAGTAGAACAGGATTTTTGGGGTGAACCAGTAACCTTTCGTGAAAACCATACGTAGACTTAATAATGCCGTACGTTACTTGATGTTCCTACAGTGATTTATCACTGTAAATGTATTATGTAGTGGCTTGTACGAGGTCAGTGGGGGAACCTCTACACTACAGGTCAAAGGTGAAGCGTTCTTCCGCAATGGAAATTGGGAGCTGACTATAGTATGTTATACTATAGAGTTATATACATTTATCTTATATCTATTATTATTATTATCGTTATTTTTGTTGCCGTTATTTTTGTAATTATTATTTTTAATTATCATTGAATTTATTATTATGATTATTATTTTTATTATTATTTATCAGTACAACAAGAGTGATAAAAACTATCTGATGGTTTTAAATGAAATTAAATGATACTTTCTAAATCTGATCTAGAAAACACCAACGAAATTGTCAAAATACGACAAAGTGAAGAAAGAAAAAACAAACAAACGAACGAACAAATAGACAAAACCTGAAATTTTTGGGGAGAGCGCGCTACACACAAAAAGTATCAATGATAATAATTTGCAACAAGACGGACCAATTTTTCAAGTCACGTTGATTCTTCTTTCGGGCTTTTAATTCATTTACTTATTTGTTTAGGCGCGATTGTCTTTATCTGTTTATTTATTTACGTGTAAATGGATCTATATTTATTTACTTATTCAGTCATTTATTTAGTATCCATTTAATTTTTAAATTTATTTATTTCCACATGTATTTATTTGTACACATTTATTTATTTATGAATACACAATGTGTTCATTTACATATTTACAGATGTATTTATTATTTATTTATTTGTCTATTTCTTTCTTTTGTTTCTTTATTATTCACATTTATATATTTATTTATCTATTGTGTAGAACAGGAACATGGATTTATTTATTTACAGATGTATTTATCATTCGTTTATTTATCTATTTATGCATTTATTATTTACAGATATATTTATTTATGTATTCATTTACACGTGTACGGCCCGTGTATTTTATTTATTCAATTTTTATATTCAATTATTCTACGCCCGTTTATTGTTCTTGATATTTTTACAAAATTGATTTTGTGATGCAGCCCTTGCAGTTTAATACAACTGCTATCGTGATATTAGCTACTACGTTATTACCGTGGCCGTTTTTTATCGTCTTTATGAAGAGAACTTTTTTTTGTTCAGTGTAGTACCAGAGACTCTGTATGATCTCTGATAGTACAATATCATTTACTCTGCAACAGCGGTCCCCCAGTTTTGGACTGCAGTGTCTATTACAACAAGCGTCACTGGTGTACTACATTGTTATGTTATTGCCTACAATTACAAATTAAATACCGAGAGTCGTGAACTCGATGTGGCCGGGGTTGTAGAAGATGTCAGGAAGTTAAACACTCGTCCTCTGAAGACTACTTTATACATGGCGAGAAATTGAGTGAAACAGATGAGGCTAAATATTTAGGAGTTACATTGGACAGAAAACTTACATGGAACCAACATATTAATAGCACATGTAACAAAGCAAACGGTATACTAGCATTTCTGAAAAGGAACATCTCTAACTGTGATAGGAAAGTAAAAGAAAAATGCTATAACACCTTCGTGAGGCCCTCCCTAGAGTATGGCTGCAGTGTCTGGGACCCCCACTGTCGAATAAATATAGAACAACTGGAAAGGGTCCAGAGGAGAGCTGCTCGCTTTGTGACAAATGAGTATGCTAGAAGTAGTAGTGTCAATAAAATGATGAGAGACCTCGAGTGGACACCACTAGAAGAAAGAAGAGCAAAAAACAAAGTAAAACTATTTTACAAGGGCAGGGAAGGAAATACCAATATCCCATTGAACCACCTCACCATTAACACCAGAGGCAACAGAAAGAATAACATAAAATATAACATCCCAAGCTCACGGATTAACAGCCATCTTTACTCTTTTTACCCTAGTGTCATCAGGATGTGGAACAACCTCCCGGCAGAAGTCCAAAAACTATCGTCTGCAACGGCTTTTGGCAATGAATTGAAGAACATAATTATCCGTTGCAGCTACCATTGTATTTAAAGTGCGGGTCTATTTTTGTGCACAATCTTGGTGCCAAGAGATATTTTTAACCAGAGATATGTATATAACAAAAGAATTTACACAACGATATATTTTAAATGGTCTTAATATATATGCTGTTTTAGCCTGTTTTAGCCTCAGAGCAGTGGCGTCGAGTCGCACATGGTGCAGTTGAGGAATCGTCTGAGTAAATAGACGAATCAACTCCATGAGAAGAAGAAGAAGAAGAAGATCGTCATCTGCCTCGCTCCACCTGAGGAGTTTCTTACCACTGACCAACACATTCAACTGCACACTGTACACAATTGTGTTTTTCTTTTGCACTACATCTGAATGTTCAGTTTGATTTCGAGGAAACCACACAGTTTCCCATATCATTTTCGTCTTCTCTATAGGCGATACCCGGGATTTGACATCCCTGGTTCCATTTCCCCGAGCAAATATGCCCACCTCGTATCCCTTAAATAACTAAAAATGCTTCGCCGATGAACACTAATACGCCTTTTAGAGTAAGTGATTCGCTCTTGATAAATCCCAACTTGCCAATGTGCAAGCGCAGCCGAGCCGGCCTCGGGTATAGGAAAAAATATTCGAGGGCGTAGTTGTTTCAAAAGATAATGGAGGTGATCACAGACAAGCCTGCTCAGTGAAGATGTTAGACACGATCGTGTCTAGTGTCTTTGTCTACAGCTCACCGCCACACATTTCCTACAGAAAATAAAATGTATCTGACAAGAAATTCATTGCGTCTGAATCTTTCTGTTTGCCAGGTTATTTTGTGTACCTTATTAATGAAACAAAAGGGGGGAAAAATCTAAATATAGAAACAAAAGCCGGGAACTAGGTCACTATGACATAAAAAATATGTGCTCGCGTGTGAGTGTGTATGATGTAACGTAGTGTAATAATTAGATTGTATAGCTCTCAAATCCACAAAAAAATGATGAGCTCTAAGGCGCTGAACTAAAATTAAAAACAGGATTAACATTAGATCAATTCATCATGTTCCCATTCACACACATCAAAAAATATACACTTAATTAATCTACTCTCACCCTCAAACCTCTGAGACCAAAAAGGGACATCATCCAGCTTCAAGGAAAACAGTCCTAGAGTCTGTTTTCTAAATGTGATGATGTTCTCTCACTTTTCCTGGAGTGAACGCCGGTGTTGTTAAACAATTTAAGCCCACCGGTACAAATAGCCTTTTCACCAAGCGACAGTCTGACTGTGGGTGTCTCAAGAACTTGCACGTCCACTGATCTCAAAGTTCATGATGGCTGGTGTGAGTCCACTAGTCTGTGTGCGTGTATGTGTGTCCGTGTGTGCTGACATTAGTTAATCTTATCATTATTATTTATTTGTTTTCGTTCTAGATGAAGTGGAGTACCCGTGGATGAGAGGGTATCGTCATAAACCGGCAGGTACATCCGTTTGTGATGTTTAGAATCCTGCTTATCTTATAACTTTATGCAAATTTCTCTTCTTCAGGCAAAGGGTATTGCTTACTTTTCATTCCACCGCCGTCTTCAAAAAAGCGATCTCCATCATCATCATCATCATCATCATCTCATATCATCGTTACAGCTATCACCTTTCACCATCTCCGTCATCCTCATCCTCATCATCATTAACATCACCATCATCATCATCATCAAATCATCAACTGTAGGTAGACCATCATCACCATCATCATCATCATCATCATCATCACCACTATCATGATCACCATCATCATCATCATAATCATCACTGTTATCATCATCATCACCACCACCAACATCATCATCATTACTGTCATCTTTATCACCATCATCATCATCATCATTACTGTCATCTTTATCACCATCATCATCATGATCATCATCGACATCATTATCATCATCATCACCACCACCACGATCATCATCAGCATCATCGTCATTACTGTCATCTTTATCACCATCATCATCATCATCATCACCATCATCATCATCGTCACCACTACCCTCACCATCATCATCATCATCACCATCATCATTACTGTCATCTTTATCACCACCATCATCATCATCATCGTCATCATTATGATCACTATCTTCATTATTATCATCACCACCACCACCACCATCATCATCCTCATCATCACCATCATCATCATCATTATCATCATCATCACCACCATCATATCATAATTTTTGCCAGTATCATAGACGATGCTTTTGGGACCAACCCCTCCCAAAGGAAAGCCGTGATTAGGTCCTTTTGCCGTGTCATGTTGAAATTACTTAACTCATATTCCTTTTCCTTCTAGATGAGTTCCCGTGGATGCGCGGTTATCGCCACGGACATGAAGGTACATCCCTTTCCGATGTTTTCATCATGCTTATTTTATTATTTCATTGGTATTTGGCTTCTCCGGGCGAAGGGCACTGCTTTGTTGCCATTTACCCCGCTGCTGTTAAGCTTTTAAAGCACTTTGCTTTGTCGACATTATTAGAACCATCATCATCACCAACATCAGCAACAACCACTACATCAACAGCATTGCTGTTCCCATCACCATCTCATCCAGCGTCATCACCACAACCACCATAAATACCACTGACACCACCACAACCACCACCACCACCACCACCATTACCATCACCAACATTACAACCACCACTTCTGCCATCATCAACACCATCACTACCACCATCAACATCATCACTACCGCCATCACCACCACCACCATCAACGTCATCTGATACTTTTCGATCAGCATCATAAAGAAGCTTGATATTTGCTATTTGCTATCGCCTCTTATTTGCCCTAAACAAAACCCCTTCACCCTTTCACCACCACCCCTTCCCCTTCCCCCCCCCCCCCGGAAAAAAACAACGCAAATCCGCCTATGAAAACTAATGCACTCTTCAGTGCACGTTTTTTGCACTGCTGTTAAATCCCAGCTTGTCACTACAAGATCAGTGGAACCACTTTCAAGCATGAAAAAAAAAACAAAAAAACATTACAGGGCGGAGACTCTGTCAAAAGTTAACGGGGGGGGGGGGGGAGATTAAAGGTAGATAATAGCCCCAGAGAAATCTACCCCAAGTATTATTTCCCTGGAATAAAATAGAGTACTTCTGATATGACATTGCTTTGTCCAGATCAGTGATTCTCAAAGAGGAGCCATTTCATGACATTAGTTCTGGTTTGTTCTATCTCCATTTTCTGAAAAAAAGTGGGAATCTTTTAGTATGTAGAGGAGGTATAACAAATGCACACTTTGACACTTGTTTAAAATGCGCTGTGGCACTTATCAAGCTGTTTCACAGCTCCGATTTATTTTGACTCCTAACATTTAACGTCGAATTTTTCAGTTGTGCAAAAAGTGGAGTTGGAACAAACAAGAACTAAAGTCGCGACTTGGCTCTCAGGGGAAGTAATTTCAAATCTAAGGGGAGAAATTTCAACCAGGGGAGGAAATCCAGGCTAGGAAACGTATATTCTGCACTGGAGGGAAGTTTTATGATTTATTGCAGTCGAGATTTCTCGTTCTTTTTTTTTTCTCTTTTGATTGCTAGTAATAAAGCAGAAATTACTTTCATAAATTGTTTCAGCTATTACCACTGTAAAAAGTACAAAGGTTAAAAAAAAAATGAGATGACGACGATTCTAGAAGTTTTATGATCGATTGAAATGAAGAGTTCTAGTTTGGTTTTGTTTCTTTTTGTTGTTTTTTTTCTTTTGACTGGAATTAATTTTTTAAAAAAACAACCTATTTCATAAATTTCTTGTTTCAATAATTGTCACTGTAAAAGTATAATTAATGCTTAAACAAAATGAGATGACGATTCAAAATGAAAGAGAAATTGTGGAAAAAAAAACATGGGATTGTAAAAGACCTCTGGTCTACATCTTCTTTTACGTAAAGTTTTAGACAAAATTTTATGATAATTCCTTTTGATTAGCTTTTTGTCGTGTCGTTTCTGTATCATTTCTTACGCTGGCTTTGCAGCATACGACTTAATACTCACTTTGCTATATTTTCACAATGTTTTATAGAGCTTAATAAATACACGAATTGATATTAAATAAATCAAAACAAACAAACAAACAAAGAAAACATCGAAAACCTGATTTAGGTCCTTTTGTCATGTGAACACTTAATGATATTCATATTCGTGAAAACAAAAAAATATCGAAAACCTGACATAGGTCCTTTTGTCATGTGAACACTTAATGATATTCATATGCGTTTTCTTTTTAGATAAGTACAACTGGATTGGTGCCGACGATGATAAACCAGCAGGTACTTTCTTTTGTGACACCCATATATATTCTACGACTTAGTACATGTATCATGTTATCTTTTGTTTCTCCTTCAGGTAAAGGGCACCGCTTGATTTCTTTTATTTTTCCCTTCTACTGTTGTGTTGTAGCCACTGTCTTTAGCACCATCACCACTCTACACCATCGCCAGCTCCATCACTACCGTAACTACATGTAAAGCCGTCACAACCAGCCCCCTTGCGACATTATCATTATCACCACTACTGCCACCACATCAACTTTAGTGCCATCAACACCACTACTACATGTATCACCGTCACGCCCAGCCCTCGGCATCATTATTATCATCACCACCACTACTGCTACCACACCAACTTTTGCACCATCACAACCACAACAAACCACTGTCACATACAGTTCTCGTAACATCACCATTCCCGGCCCCCACACAGACACCCCAAAAACCTGCACCACCAACCAACTCCAGCTCTCTGGCAACCACCACTGCCACAGCCACGAACAGCACCATCACCGTCACCACTACACTACTGCTCCCACTACCACTACCACCACACACACATACACACACTAATCAACAACAGCCACATCATCACCACCATTACGACTGCCACCACCAACTCCAATGCCATCATCCGTCGCCCCCAGCTACCACCTTTACTGTCCATTTACCACACTCCCACCCCCCCCCACCTCCCCTCCCACACACACACAAAATTGAGCCCCTTTCATAATGCTTGGTATAAACCTCCCTCCCCCGCCCCCTACGAGTGCATGACCGTTAGAGTGGTGAATATCCACAATGAGGCATTGATATTTGAAAGCTGTCAGGGACACTTCGCATGGAATATTGACCTTTTGATTTGTTTCCCTATATATATAGCCCACATTAAGTTTTTATATTATAATCTTACCACTTAAAAAAAACAAAACACGAAATTTCTTAATTCAATACCTTCATTACAAACGTACTCATACTCCTTAGAACCCTGACTACTCCCATGTACACTTTTTATATCTAGGGGGTCAATATGTTCTCCCCTGTTATGGATACCCCCTTCCCCCACCCGCCGTAAATACTGTAGCTCCATGCAGCACCATCCCACCACCACTATCACGGTCATGAAAAAACTCCTACATCATCAACTCCAACGCTTTCAGCAATACCATCTCTGTCATCCAACCAGCATCAACTAGCACCAGCATGACCACTACCATCGCCAACACCACTACCACCACCACCACTGCCACCATCACCATCTCAGCCAGTACCATCACCACCACCACTATCACCACTACTACAACCACCCAACATCTCCACCAGTGCCACCAGCACCAACTCCACCACCAGCATGACCACTACCACCATCACCACGGACCTCCCAAAACAGCACCATCTGCACCCCCCCCCCTCACCCATCTACCATTTCTTTCATCTCCCACCAATTTTATTATGGTTAACTCTACCACCAATGTTGGTGGTAGTTTATGATGGTGCTGGTACCGGAATGCTGGTTGAGGAAGTAGCGGTGATGGTGAATGTTTTCTTTCGTGATTTTCCAATTTCCATTGGCGATTTTTTTCTCCTAGATAGAAGCTTACATTTCTTTTGCTTGGTCACTCAAGCGCCGTCTCTTCTCTAGGCTAGATATACAGCTTTATTTCTGTTTTCAGTCCTCAAAACTACTTTCTCTATCATTACTTAGATCTTCCTTGTGAGGAAACACTCAGTCAATCATCACTTATTCGATCGATCGATCAATCAATCAATCAATCAGTTACACACTGTTTTTTTTTCACTCTCTCAGTCACTAACTCAACGGTCAATCATTTCACTTTTTCAGTCATTCATTCACTCACTCTCTCACTCAATCACTCACTCACTCAATCACTCACTCACTCACTCACTCACTCACTCACTCACTCACTCACTCACTCACTCACTCACTCACTCACTCACTCACTCACTCACTCACTCACTCACTCATTCAATCAATTAATCACTCAATCATTCATTCAATCAATCACTCCATCACTCCATCACCCATTCATTCACTCACTCACTCACTCAATCAATCAATCAATATATAGATCAATCCACCATTTACTCACTCACTCAATCACTCACACACACACACACCATCGATTTCAAACACATACTTAATTCTTTGTCACTCCTACTGTCTGAATTTCACACCAACCTTTAGCCGTCTCTGCACAAAGGCAGAAGCACGCCGTATACACGTTATCTCATTCTTCCTCTACTGCAGTAGTTGAGAACCTTTCAAAATCAATTTTTCCTCTGCATTCATATCTCATGGCTTTATCCTCCATGGATTCACCCCTCACCCACCTCCCGTCTCTCTGCAACAGTTCATGTTCCTCCCATAGACTTACAGACCCTGGGATCAAAGCTGTATGTAATCTGTCATTCCGTTACGTACCTTCAAGAGAAAATCTAGTTGTTGTTTTTTTTGCGAGCAAGTTCTAATTCAATTCAGTCACAAATAACCAATGTTTGCCATTTCAAATATTTTTGTATAAAGTGTGTTTTAATTTTACAGGAGAGTAATTTAATGATTCACAATCTGGATTAAGAAAAATAAAGAGACTGCGCTTTCATAATGATTGCATTGTGCACTTAGGTATTTCTCTCCTGAAATCCCAAATACACCCCCTCACCCCCCCCCCTCACCCAAAAAGACCGTCCTCCCCAAGCTGAGAACCATTGCTCGGCTAGAGACGTCTTCTTCATTGCTTTTCTCGAGCTTTCCTTTGCCAATTCCACGTCGCTTGTACAGTACGAATATACCCAGAAGTTACTCTCAAGGCATGATCATTTTTGTGAACATATATTCGTATTTACAATGCTGAAGAAAAATGAAAAAGAATTTTTAAAAAAGAAGAAGAAATTTAATGACTT